>JAIZAY010001001.1:0-23923 GCA_029531755.1 Holothuria leucospilota | reverse complement strand
AGTAAAATGTCGTGTATCTCTTGCATGAAATGCAGAAATTTCAGTTGATTGGTTTTGGAGAACAATAGGTCATCTTTTCTATCAAAAAGTTACATGATTTTGAGCTGGATAAAGTTTTAGCTAAAAATTCGCGGGAATGCCAATGTTCGTACTTTTTTTGGGGAGGGGGAGCTAGATGTAATGATGTATCACCGTGCATACTAGCCATGATAGGTGCATGACATTGTATCTCACTGAGTGTTTTCCTACTTAAGATCAAGGTATTGTAAAAGGAAGAAACTCGGGGTTAAATTAGTTTCTAATCTTTCATTGTCATACTTCAGAGGTGATGTAAGAATTTATTTGTGCAGGGAAAATTTTAAAGTTAACCTTGCACAAGTGCATGTAACTTCTTTTATCTAATTCGAATCTGGGCCTAGGTTATGTAATAGCTATGGCCTAGGTAGGGCTAGTCAAAGCAGTTATTGCCTGTCAAATTGTTGAGTAATCATCACTAGTGGTAGTATTTACAGAGAGATTTCTGTGACCCAGCTGTGCATAGGCCTAGGCTAGGTTATATACTTATAGCTGGGCCAAGGCTAGACCTAGGCTAATGTACTTAGGGCCTTGCCAAGTATTTAGCATAGCTCCGGCTTATACTGTAACGTCGCGGCCTTGGAATACTTGGGGGATATTTTGCATTTTGTCCTTGGTGACCATGATGACTATCTGGGAATTCGTTGCGGAAAGTTTTGCTTTTTGACCTCTCGTAACCCCAGATGACGATCTGGGAAGTTGGGAAAAATTTTGACCAGTGACTGAAAGATATGGGACATCATGGCATTATTTGGAATAGAACATCTATCATCGAAACCTCAATGCATTTTTGCATTCTGGTTAAGTTTTGATGCTTAGTTGCTAGCTTGGAGGGAATATTAATACAAAACCCCCAAATACAAGTACTGTACAGTATTTGCCTTCCATGTGGAGGAAATATCAATAAACAGTTACCGGTCATTTGGTACGTTACATGCACAGGCCAAGACAAGCAGTGAGTAAGATGACATGCCCCTTGCAGGGAAATAGTGACATATCACCCGACTAAATACTTAAAAGTGTTTCTGCATTTGGTAGATAAAACTGACAGTAGTGTGTTTAACAGAGAGGTTAACCATATCAGCATTGGGAAATGCATGCAAGCTAGCGACTTCAAAACTCGATCCCAGTTGAAATCAGATTGCACTGTGAGTACTACAGCCAAAATTTACTGGAATGTTGATATTCATGCATGATTACATGTTCTTTATCAGGGATTAGGAATATATGGTATATTCACAAAGTGAGTTTGAGTTGTGGAAAAACACTGTTCCTCGGAACAGTGGCTTTTCAAAAGTTACAATGTTCTTGTACTAAAAGCACTGTTCTCAGAACAGAGCAGAACAGCCTGAAATTCGACCCTGGGTATACACTGTAGCTGTGTTTGAGTTTAAGTGTGCCCTGCAGGGTCCGACAAAAGTTGGAAATAGAGTGTGACTTCACACAAGAGGTTAAAAACTAAGTAAGCAATGTCTAGAGACATGAAAAATCATGTTTTGCCTTTCGAAAATATACCCTTCCAGCATCCAAGAAGTTTTCATTTTTCCGCCATTAATTTTACATGTCCCACCTATTAATTATGTCGATAGAACAGGTCTTCAAATGTAACTGCCTCATAGTACCAAATGTTGAAACAGGAAAACAGACAGGTACACTTTAATCTATTATATTTTCGGATTGAATTATTCATGAAACACAATGAACAGATCCTATTATATATTTTGTTGAGTGCATAATGGAAGGGATTTAGGTACTAATTAACAAAGGGGGCCAATGAGAAACTTTTACCAGATAATTGAGAGGGGAACAACATACCACAGGACTTAAGGAGTATACTTAGAGTAATTTAATAACCCCTGGAAGAAAACGGAAGTTTTAATGTGCGATGAAATATTAGAACAATAAATGGTCTTAGCAAGGAATTACAATTGTAAAGTCTACATAAACTGTATATAGAATTGGGAAAGCTAAATCATTTGCTTTGATTTCATTTTAACCTTAATGTTATCAAATTTAGACTTGTAGGGATTGATAATTCTTCTTCAGTTGTGAATGTGGTCCTCTCTGAAAAGTTGAGGTTGGTAATAAGTTGAAGAGTTTAAATGGCTGGTAGGAACCCTGGGCCTGATGGAACCACCATCCATGCCATTCTCCTGAATGCTCCGAGATTTTGGTCAGTTCTCTTATGCATTATTTTTCAGAAGTATATCGTAGAGTGGCCAAACTTTGTACCTGTGACTGGCGAATTGCTAATGTTTACTCAAATTTTCAAAAAGATGAGGATCGGAGCTTGCCTGGCCAATTATAGGGGCCGGTCCGTTTAACAGGTTGTGGGCAAAGTTATGGATCTGGAATCAAGGATAGCTTGCTTAAAATTCTTAGATCATGGGTATACTCAATCTGTCACGCATGGTTTCTTACCTAGTAGGATCTTGAGGTGTTACTAAATATCTAAGGATTTCTTGAGTATGATGTCTTTATCTCTTGTTCTGGTGACAGTGTTGAATGTCATTTACCTGATCTAAAAAAGCTTTTGGAGAAAGTTCCATAATAGGTAGACTTATGGTTAAACTGCATAGGTTAGGTATCAAGGGCAGTTGTGCTGAATGAATAAATTCATGGTCAATGGTAGATTCAGAGATAATTGGTTGTTAATGGTAATTTCTCTTCGTGGAAGAAGTTACAAGGTGGAGTTCCAGGGTTCTGTCTGGCCGTTCTTTTCTTGATTTATCAATGATAGTGATAGCCTCTCACATCTATAAGTTCGCTGACGATAACGAATCTATATAGGAGAAGGTTTAGTGATAAGGATGATGCCACCTTACTGCAAAAGACTTGGAATGGATTATTTTCGTTGAGTCCCAGACTGGCAAAATGTCATTTAATGCAGATAAGTGACAAAGTCCTTCACTATAGGATGTCCTACAAATTTCAGGATGATTATAACATGAATTGTAGATTCTGAGAGTGATGTGACTATTGAGAAGGATCAGGGTGTAGTTATTACAGGCATTTAAAGCCATCTAGACAGATGTGCACCGCTGCTCGCGGCTAGGGCTTATAGGGTGCTTGGATAGATCAAGAGGAATATTCAGAAGGTTTTAGTAAAGAAAATTGTACTAAATCTGTATTAGCAGTTGGTAAGACCCCACCCTCGACTATGCAGCCAGGCGTGGAGTCCCTTCTATGAAAAGGAACAAGTTTCTTTTAGAGCAGGTTAGAGAGAGCCACTCGCCTTATACCCGGAGAAACACTACCTTATCATGTTAGACTTAAGCATCTTGGGCTTACACCCTGGAGGTTGAGAAGGATTAGGTGGTGACATGCTCTCAGGTGTACAAATTCTATCTGAAAGGAATACTTTGTTCATCATATGCAAGTATTTAAAGGTCCAATGTGATTCTGGGTTCAAGGCCATTGTAAGAAGATAGTTAAGTGTTTTGCAAGGCTCGACATTGAGAGGAAGTTCAGCTTTTCTCATAGAGTTGTAAGGCGTGGAATAGTCAGCCTGAGTGGTAGTAACTCCACATACGTGCACTAGCTTTAAGGTTAACATTGACAAGTTCTTCCATAAAGTGTGGTAGAATCTAATTGTGCTGGGCTCGTTTGGTGCTGGTTGGTTCTTTGTTTTCAGTAAGGTGTATGGACTTCGGGCATCTTATGGGGCCTGAGCCAGTGAGATTGCCCTTACCTGTTATGTTTGTTATGTAAGATAGAGCTGGCAGCCTAGCTGTTGATGTAGTACAAATATAATCCAGTTTACAAAAAATTCTTCATCTGGGGCACCAGAGGTCAAAAACAAAAATTTTCCCAAGAATCACAGTAAATAGGAACACCAAAACATGTTTTTTCCAACACATTCAGACAGATTTGATTAGTAACAACTGTGGGACAAGGCACGGTTTTAGGGGGGGGGGGGCTTTGGGGGCTTAAGCCCCCCAAAGTTACCTCAAGCCCCTCCAAAATTTTCAGAGGTTGATGTCTATGCTATCACTTCTGGTGTATGAGAAAAACAAAAATTGCCAATACACGCGCGCACCAACTCTGGCCAGTGGAATAGTATGTCAGGAAACTGCCCCCGTCTGTGTCCGAAAATCAACAGCACTTAAGTTCACGATTTCATACAATGGAAGTTGGGTCAGATAAGTAAATTAATGATAGTATGTATTACAGTAAAGCAAGTTAAAGGATTCATCATATGTTTGGAAGTTCCAAAACCGAGTCATTTCGTCGCGATCTCCGTCAAGATATTACTAGCCTTTAAGCTCAAATCTAAAGACCGAATAGTTATTCCATTAATGTGAACAGGTCCAGTTGCCGTATCTGCTCAGTACATACATTTGCTACATACTTCCAAAGTAAAAAAAAATATATGCTGTTATATACGTTACATCTATATTCATGGTCAGGGGCGGTGCCACTCAAGGGAAGGGAGCCTATCGAGCCCCTGTAATTGTGCAGGAAAAAGCGAGAAAAAGAGTAGGAAAAAGAAGGACGGTGAAAGGAGAAGAAGAGGAGGAGCAGGGGTAGGCCTATATTGATCCATATAGTTAATTCAGGGCTTCCAGAGGCCATATTCAGGTATCATTACCAGCATTTAGATACGATTATTAGAGTAAATGACCAAGGATGAAGGCAAAATTTCTTAACAGTTCGAGAATATTTCTTTGGAGAGAAGACCACGCACATATTTTTTGCGTAAAACTTTCCCCGACTATAGAGGGCAGTAATATGTCCAAAAGGGGACTTCAGGAGTTTGTTGATACATACCTAGACAAAAAGGGCTCCTCTTCACCTAAACAGCAAAAGTATTAAGAATGTTTTGAAACTCACATATGATCGGCGTAGAGAAATATCCCAAAGGACAACACCTTTTTGCATATAGGCAACCTCAGAGGTAACCAAAATTTCAAAAGGGGAGGGGGACCCCTAAGCCCCATTAGGACCAAGATGCCCCTAGAACAAACCTCTTTTACCCCACCAAACATTAGGAATTCTCACGAGTTATGAACATTTGCCAGCACCATATATCAGTCAAAACTGTCCCGAAGACCGCACCATTTTGCCAAAATAAGCTTAGCAACAGTAAATGCTAACCAAAATTTCTCACAGGAGAGGAAAACCACCCCTCCAATTTAGACCTCTCATCTAGGACCGCCCTCATTCCCCCAACCAGAAAATTAGAATTCACAAAATTATGAACATTTTCCAGCCATATATATCAGTCAAAAAAAACCCTAAGAACGAGACCACACCATTTTGCAGTTAGCAACCCTAAATTAGCAAAAATATTAAGGGAGGGGAGCCCACCCTTCCCCTTAGACCTTCCCCTAAGTAGGCCCTCCTTTTTAATTGATCTTCCTAACCAAAATAGATATCACAAGTTATGAAACATTTTCCAGGTCCGTCAAAAAATTACACAAAGAACGCACCTTTTGTATCTTGTAAGCAACCTTAAAATCAGAAAAATTATAGCTCAAAGGGAGGAAACATCCTTACACGTTAGACCTCTCCCTGACAGAAGGCCATCTTCCCCCAACAGCAAAAAATTAGAATTCACAAAAGTTCTGAACATTTTCCAGTTCATATAGTCAAAGACGAGTATATCCAAAGAACGCACCATTTTGCATCTTAGCAACTTAAATTAGCCCCCAAGAATATTCTAGAGGAAGGGGACTCCCCTCCCCATTAGACCCCTCCTCCACGACGGCGATCAATCAACCCATGTCCCCTATCAAAATAACCTTGCGCCCACGACCTGGTGTAGTGGTACTGTTTTTGTATAAGATTGGTTTCAGCTGTGCCAGCGTGACCGTTCACACATATATGGAGAGAAAAATTTTATGATTCTTTCCTTTCAAGTCCCCCCTAAGACCCCCCCCAAAAGTCTCGCATCTAGAACCGCGCCTGTGTTGGACATCATGCCCTTATAGTGAAATAGGGAGCCTAAGGCTACCTAGAGAACATTTAATTTTATTTTTAGTGACATGACCTAATATAAGACGACTTTCGAATGTCCCGTGCATCGATACAGCAACCAAAGCGCTTCAAAACTGTTACAATCAGTGCATGAATTTTATGCAAGCACGCCTATGTAGCATAATTCCACCTTAGCAAATGGCGTGAACCTGTTAATATTTCAAGCAGTGCATACGCTAAGATCGCAGCTCATATTGAACGCATCAAAACTGCCTACACTGAACACAGTACATACAGCTTGTACAAAAATTGTAAACAGCGCCCGCTGCCGCCTTATAGGTGAGCTTCTGATGGAGGTTTGAGATGAATGCGAACTGTCGTAATGGATATCTCTTAAAAGGAAAAACTGTGGTAAAGATTTTTATTAGCTCTCAAATAAGTCAAGTCCAGCAAAAGATTTTTCAGGTACAAACAGATATCACATTCTTTGTCTTGTTTTACAAAAACTAAAACTTTCTTAGAGTGGCCTTATAAGGTCGTGCCAGCATATATCATCGATAAACTCAATGCATTTGGCATTCTGTTGAGGGAGGAACGCTACACACCCCATGCCCCTTAGCGCTCTCATCCCCCTGATTTGTGCAAACACCCCCCGGGGCAATAATGGCCCACGGTTTCCCCCCCCTCCCCCCCCCCCCCCCCCCCCCCACAGTTGGAACCACTGACATAGAGGGGAGTACAAGTTGTCAAATTTGAATAGGAAGTATAAATTTGCCTTACAAGTCTATGTGATCACAAGAAGTTCTTAAGTAAATATTACTGTGATATCTGAACAGGGACAAGTGGATGTCAACAATGGCCTAGTGACAGACAATCTGTGCCGAGAGAGGGATCGTTTTATCGCTGTTGGAACCTCTCATGGTCTAGAATTTATTGGTGGAGTTGCAAAATATGTAACCTCATACAATCACTGCTTAATACACCAAATTCCAGACATTTGTACACATGCAGTATGCTTCCTGGGACCTTGAGAGTAGTCTGTGCACAATTCATCTGACTTATATATATTTAATAGCCATTGGTTAGTTTAGAGAAACAGATATACCTCGATCAGATTGACGAAACTGCAGTCAATCAAAATTATAGATTGGTATGCGGTGAGAGAACAAGATGGTTTTGACTCCAGGGTTGCCAGATTGTTTCCATCATTACACCGGCCAAATATGTGCCAAAAATCAGCCAGAGAACACACGGTAAGAAATAAATATGGAGCAAATGAATTACCAGGCCCACAAGACGACACACATAGTACAACTGACACACTATATAATACAATTAGCTCAACCGTGAAGAATTGGCCTGAAAATGGTACCTTTAAACAGCTATAGCCGGAGCTCAAAACTCAGAGGGACAAAAAGATTTGCAGGCGTATTCTAAATCAGTTGTGTACTCTAGCTGGCATCTCTGTTGCAAGCAGAGGGGCAGCTGCTTAGAAGTATATGCTCGCAAGATGAGATTGTGTCCAGAGTTCTGACAGGTGTTACTTTTCCCCGCATGTGCTAAAAATAGGGAACTATTGGCCGGGAATGTGTGTGTATACATGAGGTAAGATGAGTAACACAAACGGCATAAGGAATTGATGAATAGATTTATTACTAGCTGCATACCCCTGAAAATCACAAATTTATGCCAAAATCAGCAAAGCAGCCTAAATGGGAAGAAAAGTTGCTTTGGCCGGTAGCTGAGAAAAGGCACCGACCAAAAGTTATCAAATAGCCAAATTTACGTGATTTGGCCGGAATGGCCAGTATGGCAACCATGCGGTTATACCACAGTACAAAATCAGGACAAAAAGTTAGGATGTATGAATAGTTTCACTAACTTTACTGGAACAGGTCAAAATGAGTTACTGTAACCAGTTAAATTGAATCAGGGCCATCGCGACCGGGTGTGGGGGTTTTCTAAACTCCACAAAATGATTCTGTTCAGAGCGATGAAAGTCGGAAAATCAGAATGCGTTGGAATTATCGGATATCTCTGTCTAGCACATTTTATCCAACTGAGCCTAGTCAACTTATGTGTATATGTTTCCAACTAGACCAAGGTTGAGATAACACCAAAATGTCTATTTTCTCATGTAAAATCAAATCAAGCTGTCCTTTTCGCAAATTCTTCTCAAAACTCTCAATGATTTTCGCGACTCCAGCACACTTCATAACCTTACCTCAGTGTTGTTCGTTATTATCAATATGATACGATAGCAACTTTTGGAGAAGCACCAACAGCAGAAGTTGAAAAGCTGTTTACAAATTACCATGGTAGTTTTCGTAGGAGATCCTTGTTAGGTAAGATTGAAGATGTAATCCCCGACGACGACCGTGCAGTCACCGAACAAAAATACCTTGGTTTATCAGATCTTCAAGAGAAAGCCCAAACTTTTTATCAACTTTCCTTAATGAAAATTCTATATAAACCCCAAATTTATATGTTATGGGGCGCTTAGCTCGCTTATATTTTAGAGTTCGCCAGATGCACCTATTGCACATCTGTGGGCGACTTAGAGTAGCTAGCCCCATCAGGGCGCTTCCCCCATGCGGCAAATCAAAGCACCACCCCGCGCTGAGCTGCATGAGTGTTTTTACATTTAGCGCATTGATAGTTATACCCAAATTTCGATCGCGGCTTGTGAGCGGCAATAATCAACAATCCACATGTATCATTTATGAGCATTAATAAGCACAATGTACCAGATGAACTTTTATAGCATAAAGTGAAGGGTGTACATCTCAAAACACACCTTGTGAGTTCCTAAACCCCTTGCATACACCTGTCTGGGAGGTCTAGTATATTTTTCTGCACCCTTATACTCTCCCTCCAAGGCCCATTCCCTCCCGCCCATTCCCATTGCTGGAAGCTGTTCGTTTGATTTCGTTACAAAATTAGTAAAAATACGAAGAGTAAAGGCTTGAGCGTTCATACTCTAATTATTATTTAGATGCCAGGTAAATAAAAGCATTATTGTCATCGACCAATTTTATATAATGATCCAGAGCTTCCAAGAGGCCTATACAGGTATATGCACAGCAGATTAGTATGCCAGAATAGAGGCATTACAAAGTAGTCAAAAGGGGGAGGCAGTTAAGGATGGTTTGTAATGAGCGAACGTATTTCTTCTTCTCATAGAACAACATATTTACTACTTTCACCTAACCAAAATCTAGTAGTCACATAAATTTTAGGACATTTACTCCCAGTCAATATGATCAGTTCCAAAAAGGATCTCAAGATAGTAACCATTTTGGCATCATTCTAAGCAACCTTACCTTAACAATTGCTCAAAGCAGAGGTGGGATGAACCCCCTTCCCCTTAGGCCCCTCCCCCAGAGACGGCACCTTATATGAAGGGACAAAGGAAGGATCATACAAAGTAAGGCTCAGAAAAACAAAAATGCAATTCAAGGGCTGCCACTCATTTGGAAAAAGAATCAAACCAGTCAGAAAAATTAGAATTCATTTTAATTATGGGACAATTTACTAAGCAATATATGATCAGCTCCAAAAAATCTCCCAAATATAGAATACCGTTTTGCATCTAAGCAACCTTAAATAAACAAAAATTTCTCAAAGGGGAGGGTCAAACCCTTCCCTTAGATCACTACGCCACGACGGCACCTTTAGGTAGGACAAGAAAAGGAATCCTCACTGCTGTATGCAACGCAGCGGCTCAAAGAACGCGCCACCCATTCAGTTGGAAAAAATATCCATCAGTGCAGAAGTTGGGACCTTCACACACCACCAAACATATGGACCCTAGCTACGGCCCTAATTGAAATTACTAGATAGGCTCCCTAAAGTAAGCCAAAGAAAAAAATAGGAGTTGTGGATAAAGTTCTAATCAAAGAAAATGTGTTCATTCAATGCCGCTGTCATCACATGTTACATTATTCTGATATAAATGCCTCTAGTCACACATGTTGGGGGTTTGAGTAATAAGACATAAGTCCAAAATGGCTAGCCATTAATTCTTAACTTTTAGAGCATAATCTCTTAGGGAGTGTGGTGTGTATGCTACAAATTTATACGGAAAGTGGATAGAAAATATAATACCACAATTAGCAAAATTTATTGTGTATAAAAAAATAAACGTTGCACATATACGAGAGGGTATCTATGATGTCAATGTATAAAAATCACATGATAGTAGCCATGAGGATCAGAATGGTGGCCATGGGCTGAGGCACTTCCACTACCCCCACCCAAACAACTCTCTGACCTGTATTATTTGGAAGCATCAGGTTCCCCTTACACAAAATCAAGTGGTAGCAGTAAATATTAGGTCTTCCCCTCACTCAAAATGGCATGCAAACACAAAATGGGGTGGAAATTATGAATAAAATGTGCATTACACAACAATAAGAAATAATCTGTAGAGAAAAATAAAAAAATATTTTTGACGACGATAACTCTTAATATTCTGTTCACATAATTATGATGAATATGAAAACTTAATTTTTGAAACATTCTTGGCGAGATCCAGGTCAACCAAGATAGCAGAAAAAAAGCAAAAAATGTCAGACTAAAAATGGACATGAACAAATTTATTCAAAAACTTATGTTAAAAACAGTGCAAAATGCCACAATCCCCATGATCATGATAGATGTTAGATGTACATTTACCATTTAATAATCAAAGGTGGGTATTAAGTTAACTTGCAGTGCAAGTGAGTTGGTTGAAGTTTCTTTGAGAGCCTATGTATTGTTGGGGCTGAGTCAAATTGAGCAAGTCCATGTTAAATCCAGTTCAAATTGACACTGGATTCAACTAAAATGTCAAGCAGTGAGGAGGATTGATTTTAAGAAGCACTAGGTATATCAAACTGTCACTTTAGATCCTGGAAGTTAAAAGCACTTAGAAATATTTTCAGAGGCAGGAATGGCTAGCCCTTTGACTCTCTGGTGAAAAAACATCAAAATTATTGTCCTGAAGATGTTTTAATGGGGATGATCTTGTAATTTTACTTGAGCAACTGCCTTTCCTCGTACAGTGGTTAAGCTCCTGTTAGTAGAGTAAGATGAGTGTGGACTAGACATTCCCCTTACCAGCTGTAGCACTCTTACCACACCTTATGTCTGCCACAGTCACCTACAATCCCCGCCAAAAAGTAATAGAAGACAAAACCCCTTTCCCCTGTTTCAATTGTTGTCTAATCAATAGTGAGTCCAATACACACTACATTGAACTGGGGGAAGAGGGAGAGAACAGCTACCAAGAGGCAAGAATTGTCAGGTTTGTTTCATTTGTTTTGGTGGGGATATTGCTTCTCAGCTGATGATTGCAGCCAGTGGACAAGAGTGGAACATAAAGGAGTGTGGTAAGAGTGGCTAAAGCTGGAAGGGGAATATGTATAGAGAGACCATCAATGACTATAAACATGAGCTTACACTGTACGAGGAAAGGCAGTTGCTCAAGAAAAATTAACAAGATCCGTCACATAAAAACAATCTTCCAGGAGACACGAATAAGTTGATGTTTTTCAGCCAGAGAGTACAATAGGGCCTAAGCCATTCCTGCCTTCTGAAAAATATTTCTAAGTGCTTTTACTTTCCCAGGATATAAAATTGACAGTTTGATAACCAACGAGCTTCTTAAAAACAGAGTCCTCTAGACTGGAACATTTAAGTTGAATCCAGTTCAATTTGAACTGGATTTCAACTGGACTTGCTCAAATTTGAACTAGACCCAACAACAGGACTCAAAGAAACTTCAACCAGACTCCACTGGAACTGGCAGTTAACTTAAATCCACCTTTGATTATTAAATGGTAAATTACATCATAACATCATCATAATCATGGGGATTGTGGCATTTTGCAATGTTTTAAAATAAGTTTTGAAAAATTAGGTTTCATGAGCATTTTAGCTGACATTTTTGCTTTTGTCTGCTATCTTGTATTGACCTGGAAGCTCGCCAAGAATGTTTCAAAAATTACAAGTAGATTTTCCTAATTCATCATAAATGTGAACAAATATTAAGATAGTCGTGTCAAAAATATTTTTTATTTTTAGAGATTATTTTAACTTTATTGTTGTTTATGCATTTATTCATAATTTCACCCCCATCATTTTGTGTAGTTAGCAGCCAAATTTTGAGTGAGGGAGACCCTAAGATTAGTTACTGCTACCAACATGATTTGTGTTACAGGGAACCATGAGGCTTCCAAAGAATACAGGGGTTCAAGAGAGTTGTTGGGTGGAGGGTAGTGAAGTGCCTCTAAGGCGAGACATGGCCACCATTCTGAGTCCTCATGGCTTACTATCATGTGATTTATACAATAGTGACATCAAATAGATAACCCTAGTATATGTGAAAAAGTATTTTTAAACACAATAATTGCTAATTGGTATTATATTTCTATCCATCCGATAATAAATTTGTTGTAGCAAACACCACCAATCCCTAAGAGATTATGCTCTAAAAGTTAAGAATTAATGCACAGCCATTTTGGACTATGGCAATTACTTCAAAAACCAAGCCCAACATGATGTGACATGAGAGGCACTATATCAGATATGTACATGTGAAATGACACAGCGATCATTGATACCACATTCTTTGATTAGAAATTATTAAAGATCGACAAATCATCCTATTTTTTTTGCTTACTTTGAGGGAGCCTATCTAGTAATATTTCAATTAGGGCCGTAGCAAATAGGGTCATAAGTTTGGGGGGCGGTAAGGTGAAAACGCGTCCCGAATTATTGACAGGAAATTGGATATTTTTCCAACTAAGGAATAAGGTGGCGCGTTTATGAGCCCTGCGTTTGCAATAAGCACAGGTCATGGTGAGGATCGTTCCTTTGTCACTACATAAAGGTGCCATAGAGAGTGGGAGCGATCTTAAGGGAAGGGGTTGACCCGTCACTCCTTTGAGAAATTTTTGTCTATTTAAGGTGTGCTAGAGCAAAATGGAGCTATTATTTGAGGATATTTTTGGAGCTGATCATATTGGCTAGAAAATATACATAATTAAATGAATTGTAATTTTTACATGACTGGTTTGATTCTTTTTCCAAATGAAGTGGCAGCCCTTTGAAATGCATTGTTGTATTTTTCTGAGCTTCTTTGTTATGATCCTTCCTTTAGAGCCGCACTTCAGGAAAGGTGCCGTCATGGGGGAGGGGCCTAAGGGGAGGGGTATCCCCCTCTGCTTTGAGAAATTTGTAAGGGTAAGGTAAGCTTTAGAATGAGTGCCAAAATGAGTTGCTATCTGAGATACTACAATGAGGAACTGTATAATAATATGACGGAAAATGTCCAAAATTTAGTGAATACTAGATGTGGTAGGATGAAAAATGAAAGTAAGAAAGTATGTGGTCTAAGGAAGAATACGTAAGATTTTGTCAAAACGAGAAAACATACCTTAAGCCTTCCCCCCTTTGATACTTTAATGCCTCATATTCTCGGCATCTAATGCTATTGCATATAGACATGTGATAGGCCTCCTGGGAAGCTCTGGAACAAATTATATAAAATACGGGCAATGAACTAAGACTTATTGACCTGGCATCTAAATAATAAATAGAGAGATATGACGCCAAGCATCTTTACATCACATCGTATATTTTAACTATTTTGAACGAAAATCAAGACGACACAGCTTCCAGCAATGAGGAAGGGCGGGAGGGAGATGGGCAGGAGAGAGTATAAGGTGCAGGACCAAAAATGATACTAGACACCATTCCCAGACAGGGTAGCAAAAGGGGTTTGAGGACCTAAAAGTGTGTTTTGAGAATGTACACTCATTTATTGCTATAAAAAGTTTCACTGGTACATTGGCTATATAATGCTCCTAAATAAGTACAATGTGGACTGTGGAGGATTGGCGCACAAAGCGCGACGAAATTTAGGGGGTATACTTCATGCCAAAATGAAAAAAATGCTATGCAGCTCAGCCAGGGGTGGTCTTGATTTGCGACAATGGGGGGAACGCGCCCTGAATAGGGGGCCAGAGACTTACTCTAAGTTCACACAGATGCAAAAAAATGGATAAGATGCTGGAACTCAAAATATAAGGCGCGAGCTAAGCGCGCAAAAAATTTGGGGTTATATTGAATTTTCATTAAGGAAGAGTGAAAAAGATTTGGGCTTTTATTTGAAGGTATCTGGATAAAAAACAAGGAATTTGTTCGTGTGACTGCGACGGTCGTCGTCGGGGCATATGACATTCTTCATCTTACCCACAAAAGGATTCTCCTACGCAGACCTACCATGGTAATTTGTAAACACTTTCACACTTCTGCATAATGTGCCTTCCCCAAGTCTGCTATCGGAAGATTTGATAATACGAACAACACACTGCCAGGAAGGTTTGAAAGTGTGCGAATGTGCGCGAAAAATTTGAGATAGTTGATAAGAAATTGCGAAAACAAGGACAGCTTTGACTTTGATTTTAAATGAGGGAAAAATAACATTTGGTTTATTCTCAGCTTTGGTCTAGTTGGGAAAAATATTACAAAATAGAACAATAGGCTCAGTTAGAAAAAATGTAACTAGACAGGAGATATGCAGAAATTCCAACGGCATTTCTGATTTTCCGACTTTCATCGCTCGAAGAAAAATATTTTGGGGAGTTAGAAAAACCCCCACACCCAAACAAAGAATGTAAGAAAAATCAGTAGAGGTTGCTGCGACGGCCATGATTCAATTAAGACCGGTACAGTAACATCATTTAGACACTGGTCCAGTAAGTTTGATGTGAAACTAGTCAATAACATCCTAACTTTAGTCCTGATTTTAGTACTGTATAACCAAGAGGGTTGCAGCATACTGGACCGATACCGAGGCAAATCACGTGAAATTTGGCATATTTGAAACTCTTGGTCCCCCCCCCCCCCCCCCCCCCCCGGTGCCTTATATCTAAGACTATCGCTGGCCAAAGCAATTTGGCCCATTTTACGGACTGGAAAGCATTTGCTTCGGATGATTTGGCTAATGTTTGATTTCAGGGGTATGCGATAAGTAATAAATCTATTCCAATCACCTTATGCCGTTTGTGATTACTCATTTACACAGAACACACACAATTCCCGGCAGTTCCGAAATAGTTAGCACTATTTTTAGCACATTGCGGGAAAAAGTAAACATGTCAGAACTCTGGAACACAATCAGATTGCGAGCTTATACTTCTAAGCAGCTGAAGGTCTCTGACTTGCAACAGTGAGTGCCAGAGCTAGAGTACACAAGCTGAGTTAGAAATAAGCCGACATAACATATTTGTCCCTATGAGTTGAGCTCGCTAAAGCTGTTTTAACAGTGAGCCATTTTAAGGCATAAATTAAGGTTGAGCATAATTGTTATATGTGTGAGGTACTCTGGTGTCGCTGTGCCTGGTAATTTCATTTACGCATATTTTTTACCGTTATGGCGATTTTGGCAAGCAAGTATAAGAGGCCGGAAGGGAATTGAGTGTGAACAATCTGGCAACCCCGGTATAACCTCTGTTCACAGCATGAAATTATAATTTGATTGACTGCAGTACGTCAATCTGAGATGTATAGTTCTCTAAAACTGAACAAAGGCGTATAAATAGGATTAAGTGCAATGAAATTGCACAGACTCCTCAAGCCAATGGAGAGCAGAAACTGAATGTGTACAATGTCTGGAAATAGGGTATTAAGCATGATTGTATGAGGTTACTTTGCAACTCAACCAATAAATTCAGACCATGAGAGGTTCCAACAGCGATTAAAAGATTCGGCAGATTGTCTACCGCTCACTAGGCATTGTGACATCCCACATTGGTACACTGTCAGAAAATGAGAGCAAGTAATAAAGTTATTAAGAGACTTTGTAAGATCACATAGACTGAAGGCACAAATGATACTTCCTATCAAAAATGTGACACCGCTTAATAACCCCTCTAGTCGTGGTTCCCAACCGGGGGCATTATTGCCCCGGGGTGTGTTTGCACAAATCAGGGGGATGATGAGCGCTTAAAGGGGCATGGGGGGGAGGCAGTTTTAAAAACAAGGAATGCCAAAATGCATTGAGTTTTCGATGATATATGATGCGACGACAACTTATAAGGACAGACATCGAAGAATAGTTTTAGTTTTGTAAAACAAAGACAAGAAGAATGTGAATTTGTTTTTACCTGAAAAATCTTTTGCTGGAACTTGAACTTATTGAGGAGCTATAAATCTTTACCAAGATTTTCCTTTGTAAGAAATACATTACGACAAGTTCAGCATTTTCCAGCTCAAAACCTCACATCAGAAAGTAACACTAATAAGGCTTTTGTTGCAGCGGGCGTGCTGTTACAATTTTGTTTTGTACAGAGCTGTATAGAGTACGGTTCAGTGTAAGAGCAGTTTTGTGCGTTCAATATGAAGCTGCATATAGCTGCACGGGGCATGAAAATATTAAACACGGTTCACACGCCTTTGCAATCGAGGAAGGATTTGCTATAGGCGTGTGCATCAAAAATGACATGAGCACTGGATTGTAAACAGAATTTGAAGGCTTGTTGACTGTATCGAATGCACGACACATTCGAAAGTCGCCTTATTAGGTCGATGTCACATAATGAGGCAATTCTTAGGCTAGCCTAGGCCCATTTCACTAATGTCAAATGATGTCCACTAGGAGCGGTCTATATCGAGACTATTGGGGGGGGCTTAGGGGGACTTGAATCTGTCAAAGGAAAGAAAGCAAAGATCATAAAAATCCCTTCTCTCAAATATGTAAAATCGGTCACGCGCCAACGAGCTTGAGAACCAAATGATAACAAAAAACACAGACCATAACCCGGTGACAGTGAGCGAAAGGTTATTTGATAGGGGGACGACAGGAGGATTGAGTGATCGCGCTCGTGGAGGAGGGGTTCTAAGGGGAGGGGAAGTCCTTCCTCTGTGAGAAATTTTAGCTAATTTTAGGTTGCTAAGATGCAAAAATGGTGGTTCTTTGGATAATTTTTGGACTATAATGAGACTGGAAAATTGTTCAAACTTTGAGTGAACTACTAATTTTGTTGGGGGGAAAGAGGGCCTTCTTAGGGGAAGAGGTACAGTAAGGGGAAGGGGATGTTCCCTCCCTTTGAGAAATTTTGCCTAATTTAAGGTGCTAAAATGATACAAAATGGTAAGCGTTCTTTGGTAATTTTTTGACGGAATGGAGAGAAAATGTTCAAAAACTTTGTGAATTCTAATTTTGTTGGGGGAAAGAGGCCTACTTAGGGGATGAGGTATAAGGGGAAGGGTGCTCCCCCCGAGAGTTTGAAAAAAATTTTTGACTAATGTATAGGGTTGCGAACATGCCAAATAGGTGGGGTCTTAGGGATTATTTTTTGATGATATATATTGAGGCTGGAAAATGTGTTCAAATTTGTGAATTCTAATTTTGTGGTTGGAACAGAGGGGAATGAGGGCGAAGGTGACCAGGAGAGCAGGCTAAAGGGAGGGCGGGTTTTCCCCTCTCCTGTGAGAATTTTGGTTACTTTAAGGTGCTAAGATGCAAAATGGTGCGAGTCTTCGGGACAGTTTATGAATGAGTATAGTGGCAGGCCAAATGTTCATAAACTTCCGGAATTTCTAATTTTTGGTTGGGTACAAGAGGTTGGTGTGCTAAGGGGATAGGCTAAGTGGGAGGGTCCCCCTCCCTTTTGAGAAATTTTGGTACTTGAAGGGGTTGCTAGATGAAAAAAGAGTGTTTTGTCTTTGGGATACTTTATTAGGACCCGATCATATGAGTTCAAAACATTCTTAATCTTTGGTAGGTGAAAGAGGAGACCTTTTTGTCTAAGGGTATGTGATCCAACAAACTATATCCTGAAGTCCCGTTTTGGACACATTACTGCACACTTAAGTCGGGGAAAGGTTTACGCACAAAAATATGTGCGTGGAGTTCACCCAAAGAATATTCTCGAACTATTCAAGAAAATTTGCCTTCATTTTGAGTCATTATTACAAAATCGTAGATTAAAGGCTGGATGTGAAACCGGAAATGGCCTCTTGGAAGCCTTGAATTAACTAATGGATCAGCTATAGGCCTCAGCCCCGCCCTCCCTTTTCATTCTCTTTCACGTCTTCTTTTCATACTCTTTTTCTCTTTTTCCTGCAAGATTACAGGGGATAGGCTCCCTTCCCCTTGAGTGCACCGCCCCTGACCATGATATAGATGTAAGGTATATACAGGTCATATATTTTTTTTTATTTGGACGAATGTAGCAAATGTTACTGAGAGATTACGAGCAACTGGACCTGTTCACATTATGGGAACTAAGAATTCAGGTCTGAAGATTTGACTTAAAAGGGCTAGTATAGCTTGACGAGATCAGCGACGAAATGTACTCGTTTTGAACTTCCAACAAGATGATTAAATCCTTTAACTTGAGAATACATGTACAGAGCATACTATCGATAGATGTTACTTATCTGACCCAACTTTCCATTGTATGAAAATCGTGAACTTAATATGTGATTTCGAGACACAGACGACAGTTTCCCTAGAGACAAACTAATTCCACTGGACGACCAAGATGTGCAAACGTGTATTGGAGACAAGATAGTTTGTTTTCTTGCAGCTACACGCAAATAATAAGCAACATAGCACAAAACCTCTGAAAAAAGATTTGGAGGGTTGAAGCGAACTTTGGGGGGCTTAAGGCCCCCAAAAAGCCCCCCCCAAGATGGAAAAAAATAAGAAGCAAGACAAAGAAAGATGCCCCCCCCGTAAAAACGGGCCTGGTCCCACAGGTATAGTTACTAATCAAATGCTGTCTGAAGTGTGGAAAAACTAACAGTTTTGTTATTTATCTATTTAATCTTGTGTGTATCTCTGTGGGAAAATTTTTGTTTTGACCTCTGGTGACCCCAGATTGAAGATGCAATGTTGTAAACTGGAATATATTTGGACTATACATCAGGAGCGTAGCAGAGCTGCCAAGCTCTAACATAACATAACATAACAGGTTAAAGGAGCAAGGAGGCTAATACTAAAGGCCCCATAAGATGCCCCCTGAACGGACCCAATAGATTACAACCTTAACTGAGAAAACAAAGAACCCAACCAGCACCAAACGAGCCCAGCACAATTAGATTCTACAACACTTATGGAAGAACTTGTTCAATGTTAAAACCTTAAAGCATGTGCCCCAGAGGTGGAGTAACTGACCCACTCAGGCAGACTAATAGCACTCATTAAACAAACTCTATGAGAAAAGCTGAAAATCTTCCTAAATGTCGAGCCTTCGCAAAACCACTTAACTACTTCCTGAGCACTGGCCTTGAACCCGAGAATCACATTGACCTTTAAAAAATTGACAAGATGACAAAGAATAGTTCACTTTCAGAGAGAAATTTGAAGTACACTGAAGCATGTCACCCCTAATCCTTCTAACTAACAGGGTGGTAAGCCAAGATGCTTAAGTCTAACATGAAGAAGGGTAGTTGTTTCACTTTCTGGAATAAGGCGAGTGGCTCTCTCTGAACCGTGCTCTAAAAAGTACAACTTGTCGCTTTTCATAGAAGGGACTATCACAGACAGCCTTGGCTGCATAGTCGAGGTGGGGTTAACTTTACCAACTGCTAATACAGATTAGTACAATTTCTTTACTAAACTTACTGAAAAATTCCTCTTATCAACCAAGCACATATAAGCCCTATGCAGCCAGCAGCTGCACACTGCTCTAGATGGCTTAAGGAGTGCCTGTAATAAAACTTACACCCGATCCTTCTCAAAAAGTCACATCACTCGAAATACTAACAGATTCATGAATAGAACATAGCTGAAATTTGTTAGGACCAAAGTGAAGTACTTGCATCTATCTGCATGTAAAAGACATCTTGCCAAGTCTGGGACCAGATAAATAACCTATCAAAGTCTTTTGACAGTAAGGATGGCATCAATCCTTATCACTAACCTTTCCTATAGAGGCTTGTCATCGTCAGCGAACTTTATAGATGTGAGAGAGCTATCACTATCATGATGAAAAAATCAAGAAAAGAAGCGGGCCAAGATACAGAGAACCCTGTGGAAACTCCACTTGGTAACTTCTTTCCACGAAGAGAAATTACCATTAACAACAACTATCTGAGATAACGCTACACATTGAGCCATGAATTTATTCCAGTCAGCTACAACTGCCCTTGATACCTAACCTGATGCAGTTTAACCTATAAGAATTTCTAATATTAAGGAACTTTTTATCAAGAGCTTTTTTGAGAATCCAAGGTAAAAGATGACATCAACCTGTCACCAGAATCAGAGATAAAGACATATCCATCAAGAAAGCTAGTAAATTAGGAACACAAGATCTACTAGGTAAGAAAGAACATTGCTGTGACAGATTGAGTAACCATTATCATAAAAGATATTCTAAGAAGTTCCTGGATTACAGATTCCCAAACTTTACACACAAACAACTGGATTAACTGACACCGCCTATAATTGCAAGGCAAGCTCACCGATCCCCTTTTGGAAAAATGGATTGTAGACATTAGCAATTCGCCAGTCAGCGAAGGTAACAAAGTTGGAACCCAGAAACTTCTGAAAAATAACTGCAAAGAGGGAACTGAACAAAACCGGAGCATTCCATGGAGAATGGCAGGATGGATCCCAAGTAAGGCCCAGGGGCTGCTTAACTAGCATTTTAAACTTCTTCAACTTATTACAAACCAAAGACTTCGGAGTAGAGGATCAACTCACTAACTGAAGAAGAATGATCAGAATCCTACAAAGTCTAAATTGATAACATTAAGGTTTAAAATGAAATCAAAGCAATATGATTAGCTTCCAAATCTATATATTCAAGCAGTTTATGTAGGACTTAAAATTTTAAATTCCATGCTAAGGACATTATTTCTAATTTTCATCGCAAATTAAAACCTTCCGTTCCTGTTTCTTTCCAGGGAGTTAATAAATACTTAAGTACTCCTGAAGTCTGTGGTAGTTGTCCCTCGTCAAGTATCGTGGTAAAAGTTTCGTCATTGGCCACTTTGTGGTTAATTAGTTACACTAAATCCCTTCCAATTTGCACTTCAACAAAATATATATAGGATCTGTTTCATTGTGTTTCATTGAATTGAGATTAACAAGTCAGAAAGAGAAAGATTAAAGTTTACCCCACTGTAGTTTCAGGTTCAACAACTTTGGTACTATGATAGGCAGTTACATTTGAAGAGTACATCTATCGACAATTAAAAGGTGGACATAAAAAATGCAAGAGGTAATGAATCTGAAAACCTTCTTGGATTTCTGAAGGGGATAGTTTCGAAAAGGCAAAACAGAAAAATTTTCACGTTCTAAGACACCATTGCTTACTTAGTTGTAACTCTGGGTGGATGCATCACTCTAATTATTAGCCACAAAACTTTGTCGGACCCTGCAGGCACAGAGTAAACTACACAGAGTCTACGAGAGGTGTAAACCCGGCGGTCGAATAGTTCATGCGTTCTGCTGTTCTGAGAACAGTGCATTTTAGTAAGAGAGGAACAGAAAACTTTTGAACAAGCCAGACTGTTCCGAGGAACAGTGTTTTCCACAAGAAACACATTGAATATAATGTATATCCTAATCCTGATAGAACATATAAATCATGCCATGAATAGTCAAAAACAAGTTCCAGTAAATTTTGGCATGTAAGTATACAGTGCAATTGCTGATTTCAATGGGATCGTGAGTCGCTTAGAACTTGCGCCAAATGTCCCCCCCCAAATTTTTGCTGAATGGTAAACCTCTACTATGTAAACCACACCATACTGTCAGTTTACTACCACAAATGCAGAAACACTTTTAAGTAGAAGCTGGGTAGTCACTATTTCCTGCAAGGAAAGCCAGTCATTACATACACTGCTTGTCTGCGTTGTGGCATTTAAAACGGTACCAAATGACCGGATAACATGTTTATGAATATGTTCCTCCAAATAGGAAGCGCAAATACTGCTACATACTAAGGTATTTGGGGTTTTGTATTAATATTCCTCCAAGTTAGCCAAAAAGAAGATCAAAAGACTTAACCAGGAATGAAAACAGAATTGATGGTACTATCGATGATAGATGTTTCTGATTCCAAATAATGCCATGATGTAACATATCTATCAGTCACTGGTTACAAAATTCCCCAAAGAATCCCAAGATCGTCATCTGGGTTACGATAGAGGTCAAAAAGCAAATATTTAACACACAGAATTTCCCAAAGATAGTCACAGGGTCACCAAAGGACAAAATGCAAAAAAGTATCCCAAGTATCCCAAGGCCTAACGTTACAGTAGTAGCCTAGCGACTATAAGCAAAATATCTTGGCAGGCCTAAGTACACATTAAGCCCTAGGTCAAGCCTTGGCCAGCCTAAGTATAAAACCTAGCCTAGCCTATGCACAGCGGTCACAGAAATCATCTCTGTAAATACTACAAACTTATAGATGATAACCAAACATTTGGACAGGCGAGAGTAACTGCTATTTGACGGAGCGCCTAGCTAGTCCATAGCTATTACAGTAACCTAGGCCAGAGTTCGAAAATTAGAAAAAAGATAGAAAGTACAACACTTGTGCATGTAACTTTAAAATTACCTGACAAATAAATTTTACATGAGACGAAACCATTGAAGTATGACAGATGAACAAGATAAGAAAACTAATTACCCACAGTTCTCCTTTTAAATAGCCTGACTAATAAGTAGGACCAATCAGTGAGATTGACTTGCATGCCACCTAGCCAATGCTAGGATGCACGGTAGATTACCATCATTAATCTAGCTCCCCCCCCAACAAAAAGGACGGAACCTTGGCAATTCCAGCCGCCGGAATTTTTATTTTTTTATAAGCAAGCAAATATATTTATCCAAGCTCAAAAATACCATGTAACTTTTTGATAGAAAAGATGACCTAATTGTCTCCCAAAAACATATACCAAATGAATGTCTGCATTTATGCAGAGATACACAGACATTTTACTATCGATAAAGATGGCAATAACCCTCTAACAAAATTATCAAAAATCATCAAAATACGAATCCAAAAGGAGACGCAACTTATTGGAAAATCGTCCAAAATTTTCTCAGTGTAGGCTGCATTTGCCTATGCAATAGTTGTGTTAGCTAGGCTGACTCATACCACAGTAGGCTTCAAACCGAATAATCGGAATTTGTCTATGCATTTGAAAGGAATTTTACAGAATATTGTAAAGAGTTAGTAAACAAAGAAGTGGTGATCATTTACAAGCACGGAAAATCTGTGACTCTACCTTTAACCAATTCTCTTTTAATACCCTTGGGTTTTTCGGCCTACCGCAAACACTGCTTACGGTTGCATCGGCCCCGCCCCACAGAGCCCTCTACTAGGAGGCGCGTATGGACAGAATCTCTCAAAGTTGCATTCATGGCACTGACAAAAAAGTTAGGATGCCCTGGTGTCAGTGTGTGCTATTTCGAACCCTGCCTAGGGACCTACCTCTAATAAGTAACGCGATATAGAGAACGACATCCCCGGAGGGAGAGAGACTTGCGTAGAACCACACAGAGTAGGACTAGCCTGTATGTGGCAGTTACTGCGTAGGAGTTGGCTAGCACAGGGAGCTAGGACTTTGTAGTAGGCCTAGCCCATAAACCTGGAACTCTGCATAGTTTAGTATGAGTCTACGTGTGGTTGTCGAGCTGTAGGCTGATGTTGTTGCGTGGTTTCTGTAACAACACTATAGGCCTAACGATTAGGCCTCTAAAACTGTTAGGCCTAGGCCTGTAGGCCTACGTGTAAAAACTGATCTGCAATGGGAGTAAAATTTCCACTAAAGTTACTCACACTACTCTGATACTATCGAAAGGGAGGAGCCATATACAAACATACTGTGGTATTCTGCTGTAATTTGATTATTATTCCATTTCTTAGTGCTAACGTATTTTTCAATTCAGTTACAGTCAAATCTAACATTAACG
>JAIZAY010001202.1:0-19189 GCA_029531755.1 Holothuria leucospilota | reverse complement strand
AAAAAGGCCGCTTTACTTTGGGGCAAATTGTCCCCTGATGCAAAGAGGAAAAAAAATGGGGGTTTTTTCGTCTTGAATTGAGGAGGGCGGAAGCATACTTCCGCCCACACATTTTGACTGGGGGCTTTCGTCCCCAGCCCCCTTCCCGCCGATGATGACCTTCAAGATTGTCGGAAAACCCTCTTCCCCTGTCTCCACCCACAAACTATTTCAAAGCAGATGGTTTCACAAACTGGTCTGGCACGAGTCTATTACCGTATGACGCAGTTTACAAAAAATAAATGGTCGAATTGTGATACCTGTGACATCTGTTCATGGCGCTTTATTTGGAATAGACAGATAATAATGTTCTAGACTAATGATAATATTTTTCATACTTAGGGGTTCGGAGCTTTGACTCGTTGTCCCACAGGGCTTTTGGGCCCTGGACACCACCGGGGGCCCCCGAAGAGCCCCCAAACACCACGGTACAGTGGAACGCTTCTCGTTTCCGTGTCACCGTTTAGTGATTTAAAAATAAACCCCCAAAAGGGAAATGACTAAGCACGTTTTCTGTCTGGGCCCGAAAAATTTTTGCTGGTGACAAATGTGAAAACAATTAAAACCCCTGTTCAATGTATACTTGGGACTAGGACTCAGACTTGGACTGAATACCAATGACTCGAACTCGGAAGGTGGGGACTCGACTACAAAGCTCTATTTTTATGTTAAAAGGGAGCATTTCAGGAAAAGCAAAACCATACCAAAGCAACTGTGATAGAAGGAAGTGAGGGGTGAGGGTGCACTACCGACAGTGTAGGCTATATTGTTGCGTCTACTGCTCTAAACTGGGCCAAATGACAGGAATAAATGATCGCTAATTTGAATCTTATCAAGAAAAAGGAAAACTGTGAACAAGAACTGATTTTAAAAGCTAAAAATACAAAAAAAAAAAATAACAAGCACCAGAAAATGAAACTTGTTGGCGTTTGGTAAGACTTTCAACTTGAACCGCTAAAGCGATCAAAAAAGCACACAAAACGGCATATGTCCTGGAGTCAGAGGTTAGAGTTAGATGAGTTTTCTGCTCAATTTCTAACCAATTGTTTAAGTCGGGCCGGCCCCGGGCCTTTTTTCCCGTCGTGGCTCACCTGCTTGTTTTTCCCTACTCCCTTTCTTATGCTGAGCACCAAGCATTTTTTAAGTCTTTGGTATGACCCGGCCCGGAGTCGACATATGTTTCCCGGAGGAATGAACTCCCCGATATGATACATCTTCCGTTGTTTAAACACCTTGCAACAGACCTTAAGACTGTTGGCGTATTCAAGTATTTTAATACAATTTCCCGGAAAATTCACCTCCCCCGAAAATTGTCACCGTTCCTTTCATGGACAAATCACCTTCCCAGCAAATTGCCACCGTTCCTGGACAATTCAACCTTCACTGGAAAATTGCCATCCGGAAAATTTCCCTCGGACAATTTTCACTCGGACCCAAAGGGGGGTTGGGGGAAAGGGGGAAATAAGAGCGGACGGCAGGGAAGTCCTGGTCTTCTCGGAATCCCGACGCTGGGGTACGAGCGTCAGAATTTGCTCAACAAGGGTCAAAGCTTCCCCTTTCAAGGGCGGGGACGGGGTTGCCGAAAGTTAGCAATTCAAAATTTTTCGGCCGGCTTTGGGGGGGGGGGGTTTTTTCAAAAATTGGAAAATTTGGGGGATTATTAAATTTTTTAATATATTTTATTTAAAAGAACCTGTTTTTTAATTTTTTTTAAAAAAAAAGTTTTTTTAAAGGGCCCCTGTTGGAGCCTTTTTTAAGAAAAAAAATTTTTCGTTAAATTTTTGGGTTCTTTAAATTTTTATTTTTTCCGTAAAATCGGGAAAAAAATTTTAAAAAATTTTAAATTTCCAAAAAAAGCTTTTTTAAAAAAAGGGAAAATTCAAATTTTTCCTCTCCTTAAAAAGTTGGGGCCCACTGAAAGGCCCCTTTTTTTTTTTTTTTCCCCCCCCCCCCCCAGACTTATTTTTACCATTGTTTAAGGGATTCTGTTAGAGGGGCGGGTTCTAGAAAAAAAAGGGGTTTTAAAAAAATTTTTTTTTTAAATTTTCTCCACCTTTACTTTTCATTTACAAAAAATTTCCCTTTTTTAAACTGCTTTTTTTTTCCCCTTGTTTTTTCAATTAAACCGGAAAATTTTTTGGGGGAATAAAATAAATTTATAATTTAAATTATATAAAAATTAAATTTTTTAATTTTTTTAAAAAATTTTTTATATAAAAAGTAAAAAAGGGAAAATTTTTAAAAGGGGAAAAATAAAAATTTTGAAGGGAATTTTTTTAAAAAAAAAAGGGGGGGCCGAAAAAAGGGTTTTTTAAAATTCAAAAGAAAAAAATTTCAATTTCAAAACCCCCAACGGGGGGCCAGGGTGCCCCTTTTTCCCTTTTCCCCAAAGGGGGGAAATGTGGCCCCATATAAACAGCAAACATTTTTAAATTTTAAATTTTTTTTTGTTATGTGTAGGGGCCCATTTTTTTGGGTATTTGTTTGGCGAAAAAAAGGGGGGTAAAGGGAAAATCAGAATTTTTTTGGCCCAAAAAAAATTTTTATAGGGGGAAAAAACCCCGGGGTTTGGTTGATTGGGATTAACACCCAAAGTTTTTCCCAAATTTTTGGTTCAGTGGGGAAAAAAAGGGCCAACCCGGGCCCCTTTTATTTTCCCGGTTGTGGCCCACAAATTTTGGCTTTGTTCCTCCCCCCCGGGTTAAAAATTTTCAAACCACCCCACGGGGGGGAAAAATTTTTTTCCAATTTTTTTGTAAAGTCTTTATTTGTTTTTATTAAATTTAAATTTTCAAATTTGGTTTTTTAAAAATTTTTTCCCAAAATTTTTGGGCCCTTTTAACCCCATATTTTTTTCCCAAAAAAAAAAGAGAAAATTCCCCCTTTCCAAATTTAAAACGAATTTTTAATGGGGGAAAAATTTTTTTTCCCCGTTTAAAAGTACCCTTTTATAAAAAAAATTTTGGGCTTGGGGTTTAAATAATTTAAACATTAACTCAAAACTGTAAGGGGGCGTAAAATTTCCCCTTTCCTTTTTAAAAATGGGATTTTAAAAAAAAAGGAAAGTTTTTTTTAAAAAACCTTTCGAATAGGGGAAGCCTTTTTTACAACTTCCTTTTTTTTGGGCCCCAATTTGAAGTAAAAACCTTTAATTTTTGAAAGTCCTAAATCGGGGGGCCCCAAATTCCTCAAAGAAATTTTTTCCATTTTTTTTAAACCCTTTTTTTTTTTTGTAGGAAAAAAAAAAAAAAATTTTTAAAAAGAAATTTGTTTCACAAAAAAATTTGACTAAATTAAAGGGAAAAAATAAACATTTTTAATGTTTAAAAAATTTAATTTTTTTATAAAAAATTGAAATAAAATCCCAAAACTTTTTTAAAATTTAAAATCAAAAAATTTTTAAATTCGTTTTGGGATTTAAAATTTGCTTTTTGTTTTTTTTGGGTTTTTGGGTTAAAGGTTTTTATTATTGAAAAAATTTTAACCCCTTTTTTTTACGTTAAAAAATCCATTTTAATGGGGCACCCCCGCTTTTAAAAATGGGCCTTTTTTTCCCTGATATTGAATTTTTCTTACTCCCTTTTCAATTTTTTTAGCAAGGGCAAAAAATGCCCCAAACCTGTTTACCTACTAAAGTGTGAAAACTTCCAACTGAGTACGATTTTGCTCAAATCCATTTTTCACGTGTGTGGTTTGCTGGTATAACTGTCGCAACACTTTGTATATATGGGTCTCAGCAACATACTGTCCTCCAAAACTTAACATAGTCCGTCTATTGCACTTTCAACACCCCCAAACTTATTTACCGTTGTGTACTTCCGGTTGTGCTTGTATGCACTTACTTGTGATAAAATTTGGAAAATTTAGAAACATAAGTAACCAACCCCTGAATCTCTTAACTTGTCGGGCGGAGCTTTATTTCGGAATGGCTCTACTTTTTTCCTTGGGAATTTTTAGCCTTCTTTACCATTAAAAATGTCCTAAATAAGTTTTTCAAAATTTTGAATTGACATTTTTATTTATTTTAGCTTAAAAAGTTCATTTTTCTAGCTCTCTCCAAACTTGCCTAGTCTATGTTCGTGTTTTGGTTTTTCGTTTTCCCCCCCCATACGAAATATCGTCCCACTAGTCTCCACGCCCTGTACCGTCAAAACTTGCACATTACCTTTGGAAAATTTCGGGGCTGAAATTCCGGGAAGGTAGACGTTAAAAATATAAACCGCGATTTTGGGGGGGTTGAAGGGACTATTTGAACTTTCTTTTCCAAATTAATTTACAAAATCCTGAAACTCGCGTCCAGAACAAAAACTACTTTCGCGTTTGGGGATCTGAAAAACGTCTGACTGTTCTCATTGGAAAAAAGTTCCCTTCGAATAAAATTTATTTAAGTCCTTTGTGTCTAAACAATGCGAACTTTGTGTTCTTGGGTAGCTCCCATTTAAATGCCCCTGGATTTTCCAGTCCAAAAACGCCCCCCGCAAATTTAAACTCGCCCCCTACAAGTCGCCCACAAAATCGCCCCTCAGTTCAACAAGTGGTCCCGGGGCCAAATTTTTCCTTTTTAAAAATTAATAAAAAAGTACAAAGATACAGAATCGTTTTAAAGTATTTTAAATTTATCCGTTTTCTTTAAGCACTTTGTTTTCCCCCCTGAATTTTTTTTTATGGGTTTTTTTTTTTTTGGTTTAAAAAAATTTGTATTTTTTATTAAAAATTAAATTTTTATATGTTATTAATGTTATTGGGTATTTGTGAAAAGTATTTTTAAAAAAAAAAGGGGGGGGGGGGGGGGGGGGGGGAAAGGGGGTGGGGGGAAAAGGGGGAGGGGGAAGTTGTAGGGATGTATTTTTGGTATGTATTAAATTTTTTTTGGATTCTATCCCAGTACTTTTCGTCTTATATACCGGGCATACCCCCGTAGGGGGTATTTCCCAAAAGGTGCATGAACATAGATTCCCACTACTTTTTTTTTTTTTTATTTTCTTGAAACATTCTTTATGAAAATTTTTCCGGGGGCATTAAATTTAACTGAGGGGGAACACTTTAAAAAAGGGGGGACTTTGTCGGGGGCGACTAGCGTGGGGCCCTTTGTCAGAGGGGGTTTGTAAGGGCAAAATTGCAAGGGGGGGACTTGTGTCCCCCCGCTTGGGGTTTGCTGGGGGACTGGACTGGTCCCCCTGGGTTCACCCCATTGTGTAGGGCTTTGGTTACTTTTTTTTATTTCCAATTTTTCCATTCTTTTATGTTTTCTTTTTTAACTTTTCTCGTAGGGGGGCGGAATTTTCCCTTTGGGGGATGGACCCTGAGGTACATCCAAAATACCATTATATGATGATTAGTCTTTAAAACCTCCCAGCCCATAAAAAAATCGTCCCAAAATTCGCTCATAATCCAAGTTTCGCTTTTTGCGATTTAAAAGCGCTTCACCAAAATGAGTTTTTTTAATGATCTTGCCCCAATAAGCAAAACCCTTTTCCTTTGTAACAAAAACTCCCCAAAACTAGATTTACTGTTGTAGGAAAATTCTAAAGTGTGCTTTCCAATTGGGGGGAAACTTTTTTCCCCTAAATCCTCTAGATTTCCTTAACCCTTTCTCCCCAAAATTTTTTTTTTTTTTTTCGAAGTTACTCATCCTGCAAAATAAAGAAAATGTAAGGTATTTCAGGCACTTTTGGCACTAATTATATCCTTCCGAGTGCAAACTCGCATTTTGATGAAGTAAAGAAGCAGGGAACCACAAGCTCTTCCAGCTAAAAAAATGTCACACGATCAGACACAAATTTGAAATGTCATTGTGAAAAGGCCTACCCGTTAGCTTACGTTTGATGGGTAGCTAAATTCGGTTACTGTTGAAACTTCTGCAATGATCCAGGAGGCCACCAAAACGGATCAAAAGTCGTAAGTCAATGCATGATTAATTGAAGAAATTCCTTCGCGCAAAATATTGACTGACAAATTTAGTCCTTAACATTTTTTGTTAGGTGCAGTGTTTATACCATGATGTTGAGAGTATTCAGTCAACTGTGTCTTGGATGTTGAAAGGAAATGAATCAAGTACTCGATCGTTGGGCAAAATAAGTGGAAAAGAAGGAACTTTAGGCAAAGTTTTCCCTTACCATCCTCGCTATGGAGAAATAGATTTGATCAGTAGTGTTAAACTGTTAAGACAATACATAATAATTATAGGCGCTCTCTCGATGCTAAAAATTCAACGGTCATTACTTACACACATTTGGAAACACTATATATGGACAGTCAGACTCGGAAACTTTTTGTACAGTAACGGCTGGGAAACAGTGTGCCAATTGAAAACTTCTACAAGGATCCAGGGGCCTCGAAACAGATCAAAATTTATTTGCTTACACAGTGGCGTAGCTAGAACGGGGTGCTAGGGCGGCCTCCCCCTCCCCCCACATAAAAAAGCCTTCGAAGGCCTCTGTCGGAAAATTTCTAGTCTCTGATAAATAAAAACAATTTATTTGAAACACTTACAACACTTCTTATGTTTTAAAGTAGGAATTACACATAGAAAATGGTTCTGACAAGTCCTGAAAGTGTTCATTTAAGGCAATCTCGGAGACATTTTAATCTAAATTTTTTCCGCGCGCTACACGCCAGATGATGGTGGCGCCTACTATTAGATAGATATCATTACTTTCAAGATAATAATTAGTAGGAAATTTTTGCTTTTGCACCCCCCCCAAAAAGATCTAGCTACGCCACTGTTTGCTACAGTTGATAATAAAAGGAAACTGATTCGGGGCTGTTTGATACAGCCCATACATCCGCGAGGCGGATCTTTTAATGAAAGAGAAAGGGGTGACTTCAGTTGAACAAATGCGAGTGTAGCGACTTTGGTTAGAGTGCTGTAAAGGATCTTCAACCAGACGCCAGTGCTCCACCCACCCAAACATCACGTAAATCGTTATAAATAGTCATCTCCAATGTATGTTTTCCGAGCTGAAGAAACTGGAAAACCCGCGACCGAAGAAGGACAACCGACGGCTCCCCGTGCTATCCCTGAGACCCGCCCCACCCTTGTATTCCTGTTATGTCATGTTAGAGGAGGCACAAGTATGGAAAACATTTTACATGGTAGGTCAAGTCTATAAACATTACTTATACAGAAAAATAACGTATGGCATTTCAGCATATCCGAAACCAACATCATTGGAACTTTTGTTAGTGCCCTATAAAGTACGGTACCTATTTCTTTAAAATACCGATTGAAATGATTGTCGCCGTGTCCAGCTCTCTTTCTTCCCTCCCCCTTCCCTTCAACCTTCAAATGATGTGCCCTTTGACTTATGGGCGTTTATTTTTTTCAGTTTTTAAAGGTAACTGTTATGCAAGAAAGAAGGACCTCCGATATTATTATGAAACCAGAAAGTTACAGCTGGGCCGGGTAAGGGAGGTAATTTACCGAAATTTCATTTACCTTTCCATAAGGGCCTCTGATCCAGGATTTCAAAGTGGGGGGTGTGGGGTGTCTCCATGTTAGCGCAAAGTTCGTTAAACAGATGGAAAAAAGGACATTCTAATCCCTTAAAAAGTTGGGGGTTCGCCGAGGCGGAAGTATTGCTACGGCCTTAACCAAATTTTGGCAGGAGTACAGGGTGGCTTAGCAAAACCCATACTATTGAGTTCCTTCCCCCCCGACCTTGTCATGGTATTGTCGTATGCTCGAGAGCCGGGAATGACTCGCATTCTGTGACCAACGGTCCATGATTTTTGCTAAGCTCTCCCTTGGTAAATCATCACACTTCATGTGTTGATGGCCATGTCAGCATCAAAGCAGCGACAAGGGCCATCTAGTGAGGAACTTTTCTTATTTACTCTAAGAAGTGGTTCATTTTCTGCTGAGTTCTTTGAGTTTTCTGAGTTCTTTGCCTGAGTAAAAATTTCCCCAACGTGCATGGTTAGTTGATTCGAAGCAATACTGAGAAAGTAATTGATTTACCCCTTCCCTTCGTGTTCGTATGACTAAACGGAGGGCCGTGACCAGGGTTACTCATATAGGGGCGCAGAGCATGACTGATCGCCGTCCTGGAGGAATGTTATAAGGGAGGGGATTATCTTCACTGGGGAGATGACGTATCTTGTGTGATCCGCCGGTGTGTCCCCCCTCCCCTTGGAAAACTTTTGCCTTTTTTAGGAAGACCTGAAATGAAAAGGGTGTTTATATATGCCCTATTTTTAAGCCTATTTCATTGTGCTACTAATTTTTATCCTTGTAATGGAGAAATACACACTTAATCAATATGGACAAACGAAGGAATTTGTCCAATTGAAGGTGCATTTTTATTCAGGAAAGGTATGCGAACTTGGTTTGCTTATTTTGGCAGTTTTGGTACAAATTTCACATGGGAGGTGTGCGTTGTTACTAGTATTGGATGACAGCGGGATTTATTCTCACTGTGGATATGCAGTCTTGTTGTGTGATTGCCGTCACTGGGGAGTGGTGTAAGGGAGGGGGTGGTCCCCGCTCCCCTTTGCAAATTTTTGAAAAATTAGGCTGTCCTCCAATATGCAATCTGGTGTGCACCATATGCTAAACCATTTGAAGTAAATTTTGTGTTAAATAAATTTTACGGTTTTAAGGAAACTAAAAGATCAGAATCAGTGAGGGGGCCATGGCCCCAATCCCTCCATACCTCCAGATGATTTCTATCATAGCGTAGCACCTACTATTGGTTGGCGGGCAGCGCACTACCGGAAGTTTGGATAAAAAGGCCCTCCCAGATCGCCGTAAATGGCACCTTGAAGTTGTTTGTCGTTAGTTTTCTGAACATTTCTTTATTTTGAGATATCCGCCGGTCTTTGATCATGAGTCATCTTCCTTTGTCACCTTATGCCGGTAAATGTCCTGGGGAAGGGGATTATAAGGGGAAGGGTTGTCCCCCTTTGAGAAATTTTGTTCTTACATGACAAAAATTTCTCAAAGGTTAGATAGCTTAGAACGCAAATGGTGTTGTCCTTTGATCCGATTTTCGAAACTGATCATAGCTGGAAAACTTTTCGCAATGAAGTGGGAGTTTTTACTTTTGATTATAAAGGAAATACGTCTTGTCTAAGTGGAGGGATCTCCTCCCCCTGAAATTTTTTGTTAAGGACCAAGGTACCTTAGATGCCAAACTGTTACATTCGTAACATTAATTACATGCTTAGAATAGAAATTATCATTATACAGTTGTGGTCATTTTGGCCTTTGCGCAATGCACTCGTAAAAAGGTGGTCTGTAACGACAAATAAATTGCTAGCTACGAATTGTTAAGGGTGTATGTCCTACTTGTGCTATTATATTTGCTCTAAGATTCACGCTACTGAGGGCGAAGTCCCTGCAGAGTTCGAAAGATCATGCACTTTTGTCGTAAATTGGGCTTTGGTCACAAGAATTGTATTATTGACCCTAATAATCGGGTATAAGATGTTGAGCTTGTAATGTGACAAATGGCGCGCGACCGAAGCGGGCCGAAAAACGTTGCCATTTTGCCATCGTGTGTCGAGTTCAAGGATTTCGAGACCTATTAGACTAATGATATAATTTTTCGCACAATAGTTAATTTTTTTTTTTGGAACACTTAAAATCCCAGTGGGAGAGCGGGACTGGGAGCCTGAGGGCGACAAGCTTTCATGGGGCAGCGGTCGCCCCCACGCTCCCCACGTTCCCCCGTAGCTACGGGCCAATGTATGTACTGGACCGTTTAAATAGTGTCACTACTGCCCTTCCCTTAGCTAAACTTTTTCATCCCTATTGTTCATTAAAAACAGGCCTAATTTTGTTATCCGCACAAAAATTAATCGTTCGTCAAATTTTGTGTACCTGATAAGAACGAAAACCAACAAAACGAATGATTTTGTTAAATACATTTTAGTCGCGCATGTATTTGGTAAGAAATTTAACTTTACCAACTGACTAACACAGAATCTTATGTCGGTGAATGGTAAGCACACCTGATTCCGATGTTGGTCGGGACTGTCGGAGTAACGCACACACAATCACGCTCAACGCTGCACGTGAGCACATATTGTTAAGAAGTAGACCTTCACGAAACAACCACTAAAACTTATCACTCTCACCACTAGTAGGGAAAGAAAGTTTAGAGCATGAGTAACGTGCTAGTTATATTTGGCTTAGGCGATTTGCGGCATTATAAAGTTTTTGGGTGGCCAAAGAGTCAAATCGGGGGGGGGGGGGGGGTGATGTTAAGGGACTGGCACTTCGCATGGTCGCCACATTTGTCATCTTTTTTTGCCTCAGTGTTTTTTTCTCATCACGGGCCAATTAGGGGGCGGGCGCCTGTTCCCCCCTGGATAACGCTGCTGCAAGGTGATAGCTCCGTCGCCCCCAAATTGCTTTAAAAAATTCATAAGGCTCTTGGCAGACGTCCATTATTTATACTGTCATTACAAGTATCCTTTTAAAATGTTTTTAACATTAACATACACTACAAACAAATCGGAAAAGAAAGTAATAATTTGCAATGAATTAAATAATTCAGACAGTAAAGCAAAGATTGTCACATGATGAAAAGAAACCATCTATGAATTTAGGATGTCAGGCGGGGTATACTCCTAATATCTGGATTGGGGCGACTGCATATTCTATTTAAGATTGTCAATGTTTTAAATTTTTGCGGACCCCAATAGTGGCAGTATATATTTATCGTACAAGGGGAAAGTTTATAGCCCCTCCAATTTAGCAGAGCCTGGACTCCCAAACCCAAAATTTCTGGGCCGCTTTGATGTCTTAGATTGATGCCGAACGGGAGGGGCATGTAGTGTTCTACACAAATTTTCAAGAGAGAGGGGGAGGCTCCCATATCTCTAAAAATCATTGATAATGGAGATGCTAAATGATAACATTTTTCGATTGGATGGATTGTTTAGAGGGCCGGATCGCTATTTTCAGGGGGCGGTCGATTTTTCAGGGGGCGGAAATTTTACTCTGTGAGCTCAGCTAGCCGCCCCGTAAAACCCTTCATGGAGAATATTGGCATGGAACTGACACTGTAGCAGTGCTGATTTCTCCCTTTTTTGCCAATTTCCTGATAATCCTTTTCAAGGAAATAAAAAAGTGATTTAATATCTCGGCTGAAGAAGTAGAGTTAAACAACTTCTGCTTACAGTTATCTTTTCTCCTTCTCTCCACCACTCTCTACCCCTTAAATTTGTTCCTTCAGTCCCACTCCTTTAATGTCCTTTTTTTCTGTATGAAAATTCGGCAGGTCTATATATTTTTTATTATATATTTATTATAAATTTCGTTCCCACAGTCCGTTTCCTTTATATCTGAAACTGGCTGCGCTCGGCTCACTCTTTCGTCCCTAAATCTTCCGTTCTGATTTCTTCACCATCATGATTTCCATGCCATTCCATGTCCAAACAGGCCCAAGCCAACTACACAGGGAACCAAACACCAACGTGCGGCCCCCCCTTTTTAAACGTTCCCTCGTCCTTGTCATCCGCTCTTGCAGTTTGCAAAGTCCAGCCCTACTCAATCCCCGTTCCTGTTCCAGCCACCTTTCAGCCTTAAAATCCGTTCATATTCTATCTTTTCTAAATCCATTCCCTAGCTCCTGGCCTTTCACAGCACTAGTCCACGTGTAGGTCTTTCTCTGTTTTATTTATCAAGCCAATTTACCCTCTTCTCCTTCTTCTTATCAATACTTCCGCTATTCTTTTCCTATTTGGAGGCTTCACCTATACATCTCAGCAGAGATCGCACAAAGAGGACAAAGACTTCTACCACTTGTAGTGAGCAAATTCAACCCTGTAAATTAACTTTCCTGCCTTTTATCTACATATAGTAGGCCTAAGTGTTATTGGCAGCAGGGAGGGGTGTTATATTATTGCAACCCTGGTTAAATATATATAATTGCAGCAAAGTTAAGTCCATTGAAACGACTTACGTAAAGGTTTATATATCAATCTGCATTGCCTAGGTGCCAAAAATCGTTGATTAAAACGAGTATACTATATGTTTCTGTATTTACTTTACTTTTTCCCCCCAAATGTTCCATTCAAAAGGACAATTAAAAATTTCCCAACAAACCATTTAAATAACTTTTATTCCACTTTTACCACACTTTTGTTTCTTTTTATGTTGATTACAAGTCAGTAGTTCTCTGCTATACGGAGTTACTCCAAAAATAAAACCCCTTGCCTTTTTGTGGAGAAAATTATTCACAGAAAAGGGCAGCGAGGTGATGAGTCATCAATATGGGAGTAGGACAAAAGAAGCATTCTTGACGCCTTTCGTAGCGTTTTCCGTTCAGTGTTAAGCCATTTTAACTCCGAAGTTCGTGCTAAACATCTCTAGATGTATCTAATTTAATCACTGGAAATGATTCTCACAACATAAAGCATTTCAAATCAGCACTTTTCAGTTTAAGGGGGAGAAGTCGTTTTCTAATCTATGCGTCAATCTTTAAACCCGTCAAACAGGCGCGGCGCCACAGGGGGGGGGGGGCAGGGCAGGCCAGGCCAGGCATTTTTCCCCCTATGGTTTTTCAACCCAAAAAATAAAATCGTCTAAAAAACGTTTTAAGACACATAAATTATGGGGTGGTCTGGGGTGGACGGTGTTACAGTAATGTCACCCCATCTATCACAATATTAGGTTAATTGTTCGTTTACCAAAATACCTAAAACGTGCAATCCCGCACGGAATTAAACGTTTTCATGTATTTTCTCCATTGTTTACGTGATATGCAGGGTTAAGTATTACTTAAACACTAAGGCCATTATACATAACGCGCAAACAAAAAGGGCATAGGAACCGAGAGTAAAGCTAAAACAATGCAGTAGTATACCCTAAAGCCAAGTTATTGTGAGACCTTACACATATGGTGTCACAGACCAAAAAAGTTTTCCCTCTCTGTCACAATTGACCTTACATGAGGGCTCCCTCTTCTTTTTGTTAACGATGAACTTTGTGCTGTGCTGAGTGTTTTCTGCATAATTTGCCATGCTAAAAATGTTGAAGAGCACGAGCTATAGCATTCACACCACAGGAGATTACCGCTTGGGTTCTAAAAGGTAAACATTCTATTGTATTTGGTTAACCAAGGAAATAACTGTGCGTCTCCGTGTGGTTTAAGAGAGCTAGTTACTTGGTTTGGCAGAATCTAAGTCGCAGGGCGCGTGGAATATTAGCCACCGTGGAGTAGACCTGTTCCGACACACAGGAGTGGCCAAAATCGGGGCCAAACCATGTCGGCAAGCGTTTATAACTGTGCGTTTGAGTGTCGTATTTAGCCGAATGTAATTGACGGTTGAGAACTTGGAGATGGTTGTATTCTACTTTTATAGAATTGTCAAGTATGGCTCCAGTTGACAGCCCAAGGCAATGGCCGAGGATTCCGGTCACAAACTAGCAACTACGCAAAAACAGACGCACAAAATGAAACAGAACTGATGATGTTATGATTTTTAATTAAACGAAACGGGACATGGCACATTATTAGATTTAAGAGCCGGCTAATAGGTCTATATAGGTCTATAGGATGTTAGTTTAAGAGGTTATTTTAGGTTAATTTAAGTTACCGTGCGCACTGGGGAATTCAGTTATAATTCATTTTGTTATGTACTATATTTTCTATCTTTTTTTTTTGAAGTCTTTCAAGCAAAAGAGAAGGTTTATTTTTTTTTTCGTTAATTACATGAAAAATATCATTATACCGTTCAAGCAAACGGAACCCTTGTGTCTTTGGGCTCATGATTTCGGTCTTGTCTGTTACGAAGCGTATTTTGGGAATCGCATGTTAAAAATACTGAATGGTTACGAACCTGCACGTTGTGCCAAAAACACAGGGTGCCTCTTGACATTTTTCTGGTGTCAGAAGTGGGATAAATTATGTTTAATTTTGGCCGACATACAGACCAGTTATTGTAAGTATTGTAAATTATGAGCCCTACAAAGTTACGTAAACGATGAGGTCAGAGTTCGAATTTGTATACTGTATTTGTTTGTGCCTTTGGTTTGGTATAGAGAAGCATAACGGAAGTCTAGACGAATTTTTATGTGACAGTTTAACATATACAGTAAATATTAATAACTCTAAGGAGTCTGTGAGCATGGATGTTGAAAAGCTTAGTGAAGTAGGCAAGGGGTTAGGCCTCGGTGGTAAGGAACTGTTAGATTTCATAGCTGAGCAGAAAAAGGAAATGGAGAGGCTAGCTAGAGAAGAGCTTGAATTAAGAAGGCAGGATAAAGAGCTTTTTGAAATGCAATTGCAACTGGAATCAATGAAAAAGGAAAACTTAGATACTTTAGAACATTCTCATCCGAGTGAGGAAACACATGAGGCTGGTGCAAGGCCTAAAATACGTGCCCCTAAATTGCCCGTATTTGATGATAATGATAATTTAGATGCCTATTTACAGAGATACGAAAGATACGCTACAGCCCAAGGGTGGAGTAAAAAGGATTGGGGTATCAATTTGAGTGCATTGTTGAAAGGTAAAGCGTTAGAAGTCTATTCAAGGCTTCCCGTATTGAACGATGCCAACGAATACGAGAAAGCTTAAAGATGCACTTTTAAACTGATTGTCAGTTAACCGGAAGATGGCTTTCGTCAAAATTTTCGTTTCTGCTAGGCCTGAACAAACGGGTGAAAATTGCCTTAAACATTTGCAAACTAGACTAGATAATTACGTAGCTATATGGTTGGAACTGGGGAAAGTTAAGAAGGAATTTGCGAGTTTGAAAGATTTGATAATCAGGGACACAGTTTAGCGAACTTTTCATGTAATAGAGGATCTTAGCAATTATTTTTAAAAGAAAAGGGCCCAGCCCAAAACTATGCCTGCGATGGCTGCTGAAATGGCTGAAACAATTTTTGCGAAGCTAGAGGACTTTGCATTTGTGGTCAGATTATACACTCAGAGAGAGGAAACCGAAGGACAAAACGAGGGACGGTTATAGAACGGGGGGCAAGGGGAAAGCCAAGGTCATAAATAGCAGAGTATGTTGCTCAACCAGAAGATCAAGATAAATCAATGAGAGGCCGACAAAAGTAGTCAAAATAGACAGGCAAGTTCAGTAAAGAATGAAAGGAAATGTTGATGCAAGTGAATTCTGTTAGAAAGAATGACTTGTTTTTGTAGTGTGGAAAGACAGGACACTTTGCAAAAGATTGTTAATAGGTGGCGTGAGGGGTTGACTATAAGCTTGCTGCTATTGTAGATGTCACACCACCCCCACGGAGTCGAATGTAATTACAAATAGTTCCAAGTGAGGACAGTAAACATTAATAGAGACAGTGATTCAAAGTACAGGAATGAGAAACGAAGCAGTTGCATGTATGGTAGGTAGTGAAGAGATCCAAAGTGTGGATGACAAGCTTGATGAAAACGTGCAAAGTTACTTTTGTACTCGTGTGGGAGTAAAGCCCTATTGTTAGTGCGGTGTGTAAGTTCTAATTATTGTTTCGTCCATTTACAACCGATTTCATCTGGATTTGTTTGGCGACAAGAAAGTGTCAGTATTAAGGAGACACTGTGGTTGTACAGGCAGTAGTGGGTTTGTTTCGTAGGGAAACATTGTATGCTGATGATAAATTTAAAAGGTGAAAGTACAATGGCTGTGTTCTCATAGATGAGTACGGTTCGTTGGGTGCCTATGTCAATAATTGGATATCAGAAACTCAGTATTATTCGGCGGAAAAGTTGAAGCTATGTGTATCGAAAAGTCCCATTTATGATACCTTGAATTGTAGGAAAAATATCGATGGTTTCAAGTGTATACAAGGGCAAGAAAAGCAGTGTCAGAACCAAAGTATGAAGCCAAAGAAAAAGCTTGGAGGAAAACTAAATGTTTAGTAATCAAAACAATGAATGGGTGTGCCGTTTGAAACTAGAGCAACAAAGGAAGAAAGGTAAAGGTTAGAGTTAGAATTACAAGGTACCCATGATATCGGGATCAGGAGGATGGTGACTCCATCCACATGCATTACTTGAGGACAATTACCGCTGAGGTTTAAAAAACATATGCTGGGTATGGGGGTTATCAAGAAGAATCAGGATTTCTCCCTATGCATCTCCTGTAGTAATGTTGTTAAAAAGAAAGACGGTGGTATTAGATTCTGTGTAGATTTCAGGAAGCTCAACACTGTAACTGTCTTTGATGCTAGAACCAATTTTTTTTTTCCCGAGCAGGAAAGAAAATTTTTACTAAGCTTTGCCAAAGATCACTATTTTTCCAAGGGGATTGATCTAAGTACAAGGGGGTTATTGTGGCAAGTGCCGGGTCTTTCTGAAGACTCAAAGCCCAGAAGACAGGTCATTCATAATACCTGATGGGTTGTATCATTTCCATGTGTTACCTTTCGGGCTGGTCACGCCACCAAGTAGCTTTAGCCCGAATTATGAGACGTATGTTGAGAGTAGAAATGGAATGTGTTGAAAATTATATCTACGATATTTTATGATTCATTTCATCATGGTGTTGGGAGGATCATGTCCAAAGTCTTCGACATTTATTGCTTAAGAAAATTACGCAGCGTCCAATCTAACTGCTCGACCAACAAAGTGTTTATATTGGCTTCGAAGAGAAGTCGACAGTTTTCTAGGACACATAGTGGGGTCATGGAAAAAACTTAAGCCAAACCCAGATAAGTTAGAAAAGTGGTTGAGAAGTGCAACCTAGACCTATAACTAAAACTCAGCTACGATTCTTTCCTAGGCTTAGCAAATTATTACAGATAAGTTTATACCGAATTTCTCAGAGATTGTGCAGTTCCATTAAAACCGATTGTTCCAAATCTGGGGAAACCAACCAAAATTGAATGGGGCAAGAGTCAAAGAACTTTCTTTTCAAACGTTGAAGCAAAAGTTATCAGCGAAACCAATTACTGCAGTTACCGAGATCTCAATAAGCAGTTTATCCTCATGAACCGATGCATCAGACATAGGATTGGTGTGGCAGTGTTATTACAAGACAACAGATTAATGTATTTGCTTTCCAGTAGCACTATACTAGTACAGAAAATTGGTTTGCTCGTGAAACAGAGTTATTCTATTCTAGAGCGTGAGTTTTTAGCAAATTATTTGGGCCATAAAAAATTTCGGGGGGGTGAGGGGCCATACTTGTACCGGAAGCAGAGTTTTGTCTTGCAGACAGACCACGCAAACGCGTTAGTATTTTATAGCAAAACGACAAAAGTCGCAAAAAATGGCACGCGTGATGCGTTGGGCACTTGCGTTACCAGCCCTACCGCTTCCGCATTGAGGCACACAATTCGTGGTTTCTGACCCGTAAATGTTGGTGCTGACTATTTAATCAGAAGTTGATTTATTTGTATATGTAAGATGATGGGTCTTACACTGAAAGTCGAGGGTTTTGAATGTGTATAAAATACATTTCTTTAAGAGGGGAGTGAAATGTCACGAATTGACCTTACATGAGTGGCTCCCTCCTTCTTTTTGGTTAACGATGAACTTTGTGGCTGTGCTGAGTGTTTTCTTGCATAATTTTTGCATGTGGCGAAATAAAGTTTGAAGAGCACGAGTATAGCATTCCCAAGGAGATTACCGCTTGGGTCTAAAGGTTAAAACTTCTATTGTATTGGGTTAACCAAGGAAATACTGTGCCCTCGTGTGGTTAAGAGAGCTAGTTACTTGTTGTTTGCAGAATCTAAGTCGCAAGGGCGTGGAATATTAGCCACCGTGGAGGAGAACCTGTTCCGACACCCAGGGAGTGGCAAAATCGGGCCACAAACCATGTCGGCAAGCGTTATACTGTAGGGGGGGTTTGAGTGTCGTATTTATCCGGAATGTATTGACGGTTGAGGAACTTGAGATGGTGTATTCTACTTTTATAGAATTGTCAAGTATCGGCTCCAGTTGACAGCCCAAGGCATGGCCGAGGGATTCCGCGTACAACTAGCAACTACGCAAAAACAGAACGCCACAAAATGAAACTAGAAAAACTGATGATGTTTTATGATTTTTAATTAAAAGAAACGGACGATGGCCATTATTAGTTTAGAGCCGGCTAATTAGGGTCTACTATAGGTCTATAGGATGTTAGTTTTTAAGAGCGTTAATTTTAGGTTACATTTTAAGTTACCGTGCGCTGCACGGGGGATTCAGTTATAATTCACTTTGTTTTAGGTAACTATAATTTTTCCTTGTTTTTTTTTTAAAGCCTTACAAGCAAAAGGACGAAGGTTTTTTTTTCGTTAAATTACTAAAAATTAAGATCATATACCGTTCAAGCAACACGGAACCCTTGTGTCTTTGGCTCATGATTTCGGTCTTGTCTGTTACGAAAGCGTATTTGCGGAATCGCATGTTACAAAATACTGAATGGTTACGAACCTGCACGTTGTGCCAAAGAACAGGGTGACCTCGGTGACACTCTCTTGGAGAAAATAGTGCGTACCTATTGCAAGTTGACACCCAAAAATACAGACAAAGCTAATTTGGGGCAATCAGGGGATACGCCTGATCCATGATATCTCTATCTAACCAAAACCCCAACCCTACCCGTAAGCTCGGAATATATTTTCGTCCGGGGGAATCTTCGGTCTTTAGTGAACTCTTCGGACCAAGTGAACCTTTCGTTTATGGTATTCCCCCCTGTCCGTATTTATGTTCTGTTTGGCGATCTCAAAACATTTACGGTTTCTCCATTACCATCATGTGACCATATTGAAAATTTAGAAAAACGTGAACAGATATCATTGGATGGTATCATGAGTCAATCACTTATACGAACATGTTTGACAATAAAATGAATTAAACTTTGAAGTAATATTATATGATCTCCCTTATTGCATATGCGAAAGGAAGCGGGGGGCTGGGAGCTTAAAGCCTCAGTCCGAACAATCTGGGGGCATGAAGCATACTTCTGCCCCTAATATCCAGAGGATCAAAACTCCCTTATTTGTCTCTGAAGTTTCAGTAAAAAACTGTAAAAAATGTGCAGTAATGTCTCGCTTAAAATTTTGGCCCAAAATGTTGCCACCAAAATTGCATCTGCAGGGACCCTTCAAATAACTCAAAAATTTTTCCAAAGGGGAGGGGGACACCCCTCCCCGCTAGATTTCACCTTAGACCCCTCCCCAGGACATAGCGATCCGAAACAAGGTTCATCCCCTCAGTCCCTCCAAAAGTCACCTACGCCTATGGCCTTATTGTGCTT
>JAIZAY010000797.1:0-29607 GCA_029531755.1 Holothuria leucospilota | reverse complement strand
AACGGGTAGGCCTTTCCCAATGATTTCAAATTTGTGTACCATGATCGTTGACATTTTGAGCTGGAAGAGCTTGTGGTTCCTGCTTCTTTACTTCTTTCAAAATGCGAGTTTGCATCGCGGAAGGATATAATTATTGCCAAAAAGTGCCTGAAATACCTTACAGTTTCTTTAGTTTTGGAGGATGAGTACTTCCATTACCTTCCTACCAGATGCACGTCACAAATTGACCACATCATCCCAGCAACGTGGTCAAAACTGTCCTCTAAAAGGTTTTCTATATAGGGTTAGTCGGTGAGCGACTAACGGAGCAAAGTTTGGCTATTCCATCGGGTAGTCCAGGTGCTTTCGACACAATGTATGTTATCCCCGATATAGTCTACAACCCCTACACTTTTTATTTTGTCTTTTTTGCTCTTAATAATTATATATGTTTTTAGTGTAAGCCTACTAAAAATTTTCGCGCGCTCCTCGCGCTTTGCAATGTCACGATTTAGACTCAAAAGAACATCACTATCAGTACACAATTCGGCTGGTGAAGTAATAAGTGATATAGTGCAAAATATGCCCTGCAATGGCATGAGATAGTCAGGCACATTCATATCTACTTCTCACCACCCCCTCGGTAAAGGTGCTGACGGAACTTGGGTTCGCTGGCAAATTCTGTCGCCACATATGGTCAATTTATTTATTTTGGCTTTCCAAAAGGGTCATTTCTGAGATAAAACCAAAACTTTCGGCACGCTTTATCCACTGGTCCTCAGTTCCGTTACTTATAGCGAAATATAGTAGGCTACAAACCCTTGTCGTCTTTTTAAGTGACTTTATCAGTAGAATACATGGAACTTTAAATGTTGGGAATTTCATCTCATTTCGCTAGACTTAGTTAATATTCTCTTGTCTGCTGGTATCTGTCTTGCGGTACGGCTAGTGACTCGAGGAGGGAAGTAAAATGTAAGTTGGGCCCTTAGGGCCCAACTGCCAGGAATTGGCCTATGTAAGCTTTAAATAAGCACAGATTCTTTTTAGTGTATAGGCTCACCCAAAATAATTTCGCGTGCTTCGCACGCCTTTTAACAGCTTAGAGTCCGGCAAAAACATTAAATCTGCGCGGAACTATTTTCTTCTAGTAAATACAAATTTTATGCAAAAAATGCCCCGCAATGACTTGGTATAGTACACATGCTTTCTTTAAATTCTCCCTCACCAACCTCTCGACGGGGTCGGAGCTGTCCGAGGCTTCGGGTCTCTAGCCCTCCCGTCGGGGAGACTGTCCCGGCCCTGTCGGGCAAATCCTGGAACCACCTGGATGGATTGGGGGTCACAGGTGCAGGGTGACTTGTTAAGTGATAACCCTTGGACACAAAGTGTCGGTACATTGACTGTATGCTGTCGGTAAATTTACCTTATCCGTCCCTGTCCCTCCCCCACCTCAAGCACCTCGATCAGTAACGCTGCTGTGTCCGGGTATTGGAATGTGATTCATGAGTGCATACAAGCACAATCCGTCGAAAGTACACAACGGTGAATAAGTAATGTGGGTGTTGCAAAGTGGAACTAGCACGTGACCATATGTTACAAGAACTGTTTCCAACAAGAGGGCAATCAAGGAGTTGCTGATCTCATCCCAATACATCCTTTTGCTTCTTCCGAGTCTGGTGTAGCAGTCTGGAATTTTATTGTAATGGGAACACTAAGGGGAAACTGGGAAAATCGGTTCGGATTCCGATCCGATTTTTGTGAGTTTTTATTAAAATCTTCTCCATTTCGGGTCGGAAAGAACCCAAAATTTGCCAACCTGTGTAATTATATGAGTTTTATCGCAGGACTACGAAAATTAAATTTATACGAATTATTTCGTGACGTCACATCGACAGACAGCTTTTATCGGACTACGCGTGTCCGATAAAAGCTGTTTGTCGGTGTGACGTCACGCAAAAATCAGTTAACATTTTATTTTCATAGACCTCTGACGCAAATCATATATTTACACTGGCTGGCAAATTTTGGTCTCTCTCTGACCAGAGATGGAGAAGATTTTAATAAAAACTCGCAAAAATCGGATCGGAATCCGATCCGAATTCGTTGTAGTGTGACTGCGGCTTTACGGTACCCGCCAGCTTCCGGTTCTGATTGCAGTGTATTTACAGCACACACTCACAGCAAAACTATAGGCCTAGATACTACTGTGACACAAGGGACGTGTGCCCTTCAAAACCTTTAGAGACGCGCGATCTTGCCCTTCAAAAACCATAGAGACGCGTGATCTCGTGACGCCGTGAATCCCCTCTATAGACCTTATGCATTGACATCACACTGACGTCATTTTGGGTGAAAACACTGAACTATATGCTAGGAAGGATCATTCCACAATAAGGTTTTTTTAAGCCACCATGGAGGGTCACGTGATGTAGGTTAGTTTGCTTAAGTCGATTCCACCGCGTATCTAGCGCTGATGCAAAGATGTACATGTATATGCTACCGCACCGTAGCGGGCCTTAGCGTCTCTTCTGCCTCTTGTACACTAACTTGCGCGCTATCACGCGTCAGCGTACACACCATTGCGCCGCCTCAGCAACTTCATGAAAAGGCTTACATCACAATAGTCGTATAACATGCAGAGCACCAAACGCGTACCGTGTAGGAGGATTCGAGGCACATCATTTTCCAAAATGAAAGCGTGCATGTGCACGCGTGGGTTAGCTTTCCTTCATGCGCCTTGGTGTTTTTGTGTCAAAAGGACGCTTTCAACGCGTTGTGCAGAACATCTGTGCACATGTATGGACAGCCTGCTATTTAGTGACGGTGCTATCGCGAATGTTTCAAAGTCAACGAGTCTCGACGTATTCGAAATGTGGTCACACGCTCTGTCCTTCGAATAGGCAGGACCACTCCTAAAATCAAGAAAAGTTTGTGAAAAACAATCTTTTGATCACACAATCATAGTGTAAAGATTCCCTATTAATTACAACAAAACACTAGAGACCTAATGAGTATAGTAACAACGGATTGCTTTAGCGTGTACATCAATGAATCTGCGTTACATTACTTTCACTTCTAGATACGCGTCTCTGGGACAGTGGAATCAACTTGAGTAAGCTAACCTACGTCACGTGACCTCCCAAGTCGGCTTCAATTTCGAGGCTTATTCCGCATTGAGGTGCGTCCTCCAGTTATATAGCTCAGTGGGTGAAAACAACGAAGCACATGTGCACGAACGGGGTGGATTTCGGCTCACGTGTAGTAGACTTACGCGCGTATATGATTGGTTGACAAATCAGCTGTCTGCATTTATTGGTGTAACTTGCCATGATACGCGCTTTTCCGCCATTTTCCGCCATTTTCCTCCAAAAGAGGGAGCACTTTCTCCATTGTGACATCATATGCATAAGGTCTATATTCATTGGTCAGTTTGTATGGTATCTTTATCGGAGTAACGCACTTTTATATGCGCGTTAAATTTCTTACGTGCAGGGGCGGCGCCAGGGTGGGCAAAGCATGCTGGGTCGGACCCAGGTTTATTGTTTTGGGGGGGGGGGTGCAGGCATTGAAGACTTCCGAGCCTCACCCTACCTCCCCCCCCCCCCCGTGTCAGAACCTGCATTTTTGGCGTTCTCATTTTCTTGGACTTTATTTTTCTCTCAAGATCGTGCGTCCTTTTTGTATTGAAGGGCAAGCATCCATTGTGTCACAGTAGTATCAATGGTTATGCCGTGCGCGTGAGTTGTAAATTCGCTTACTGCTTGTGCGTTTTGCCCTTCAGTGTATTTACAGCACACACGCACAGCAAAACTATAGGCCTAGATACTACTGTAACACAAGGGACGTGTGCCCTTCAAAACCTCTAGAGACGCGCGATCTTGCCCTTCAAAAACCATAGAGACGCGCGATCTCGTGACGTCACCTGACGTCACCTGAAATCCCTCATAGAGGGATTTTATGTGACGTCATGCCCAATGGATTCCCAGGACACTGAAGGGCAAAACACACAAGCAGTAAGCGTTTTACAGCACGCATTTGGCGGACGAGGCGAAACCGAGGAGTCCAAACGGTTATGAGACAATAACAGTCAGACAAATGTGGTTTATTCCTCTTCTACCACCGAAAATGTGTGAAAACTTCATTTTTATCAGTGTGTAGGTTTACTGACCGTATGTTGTGGAAAAGCAGGTCAGTGTTTAACCAATCAGAATGCAGGATTCTCAATAACAGATGGCTAGAGGTGGTAGAATCCATGATAAACGTATAAAGATGCAATTAGTGAGAGGCATAAGAGGCGAAGGGGTGGGGGTTGGTTGACTAAAGCCTACACAGTCAAAAATGTGGTGGGCTCCTTCCCCCTCATTTCCAGGACAAAAACGCTCTGTAAAATGTCAAAAATTGCAGTCTTATTGCTTAAAATTTGATCAAATATTGCACCAAGTGCATAAAATACTTTCTAAAGGAGATGGAACCCCATACCCTTGGGTTCTTCTCCCAGGACAACATTCCGAAACAGTGCACAGTCCCCACCTCAATGGATCGAGTACAGCTTCTACGTCCATGAGTTAGTCTGTTAGTCCCCTTCCCTGCTCATTCATGCATGGTAGTGGGAAGGAAGTTGCTATTTGACCCCTGGTTCATATCAGTCATATAAGCAAATAAAATGCTCGGGTTACTACAAAGAAATCTCCACTCTTGTAGCAAAGGTGTCAAGGAAACTGCCTACAAAACGCTATAGTCCGCTCAAAGCTGGAATATTGTGGGGCCATATGGGATCCTTACATTAAAAAGTAACAACACTCGAGAATGTTCAAAGACGTGCAGCCCGTTTTGTTCTCAACAACTATAATTACAGGGATAGCCAGTGGCGTAGCTAGAGGGGGGGGGGGCAGGGGGCGGTCGCCCCCCATAAAGCCTCCGAAGGCCTCTGTCGGAAATTTCTAGTCTCTGTCGGAAGTAAATAAAAACAATCCACTTGAAACACTTACAACACTTTTTATGTTTTTAAGCAGAATTACACATCGAAACGTCAACGTGAAAATCAAAAGTCAGTCTCAAAATTGCCCGAAAAGCAAAAAAAAAAAAAAAAAAAGAAAAGGTCCCCAGAATTTTACACGCCAGGTGATGGTATCATTACCTTAGGATAATTATATGTCGAAAGTCACTTGCATTTGCCTCCCCCCCCCCCAAAAAAAAATATCTAGCTACACCACTGGGGATAGCGTCACCAACATGTTAACAGATCTCAAATGGGAACCACTTAAGAGCGCCGTACCAGACTTCGTCTCATCGCTATCTATAAGGAGGTTCATAACTCCATTCCCCTCACCATCCAGTTGCAGAGTAACCATAGTAGGACCACTTGACATAATCAAGGCACCCACATAATTGTTCCCCCTCCTTTTAGTAAGAGATGTTATCAATACTCGATGTACTCAAGAACCGCTCGTGAATGGAATTTCCTTCCACCAAACATACGTGCAGCACCTGATGTTTGCTCTTTGAAATCTAGCCTAGCCAACGTTAATCTTCGAAATCTAGTATCTAAGGCTCACTCTAAAATCTAGGCAACTCCCCTTCCACACTGACCTGTGCGTGATAACCGATTTTGGACTCGGGTGTTTGCACCAGGGAGTTGGGAGTTGCTATTTGTCAAATAGCAACTCCCTGGTATGAAGCAGAAGCAGAAGTGTGTTTGTGACGTTATTTGCGTGGAACTCGGAACTGCTGTGATGTTAGTTAACTTGGTTGGTTACAAGCCAATATCAGGTGTGCGTAGCACTATTGCACTACGTACTGTACGTACGGGAAGGGAGGGGGGGGGGGTGCACGCTTTCACACTTACTCACGTACATTGTGTATGAACGGCCCATGATGGAAATAGCTAACCACGTCCCAACACACTCGTCTTTTTTTTTTTTTTTTTGCTATGTCAGGCTGGCCGGTCTATGTTCTACCGCACTTGAAGGGAAGTAGTAGTGCATTGCTGTCTTTAGTAATGCATTTAGGGCCATATATCATTTATCAATGAATAGGAAATAGCACCCGAAAATCCCAAAGTAACACTCGAAATGGAATTGGGGGGGGGGCTATTTTTTTTTTTTTTTTGGAAATAGCACCCGAAATTGAAAAAAGTGTCTCGGACCCTGGAGTACAGTCAATGTGGGTGCAGGAGCAACACTAGCCTAGGGTACCTAGGCCTAGTTCTCACGTACACTTTGCTCCCTGAACTAGGCCTAGGCTATTGCAACACAAAGTTTTTCCCGCGTTATTACTGTGAGAGTAACATCGTCTGCTTGCGTTTCTGCAATGATTGTTGTATGAGCGTACATGATTGTTACCATAGCTATGAACTATGTCACAATTGAACAGCAGTGCGTGCTATACAGCATACTGTACAAAAGTGTGAACGTCCTAGTAACAAGATTTAGAATGTTTTAAAAAACAAAACAGGATCGTTTGTATAAATCAAAACTTTTGGTCTCTTTTTGGAGACTGAGTGCTAGTATCCTTAAAATGACGGGTATTAAACATATAAATGACCCATAGAGGTCAATTACCCAGGAGTATATGTGAATTTGAGAAAGATTGAGACCATTCAAAATTTTTGATGGTGCGGTAGCCCAATTTTGACAATGGGTATATTGCTGGGATATTTAGGGATAAATCAAAAGTGACATTGTTTTTATCTGTGAATTTCCTGCCAGATCAATTAAGAACATTTCTAAATCTACCAAAGTTCATTCCTAAACCTAGGAACAACTTCATGAAACTTTTATGAAATAGAGCCCGGCCCCTGGTATGGGAATCCCCATACTAGGTCAGCAGACTTGGGACTAGAGCAACACACGTCTGCCGGGCGGCCAGATCAAAGGTAGTTCTCATGTACACTTTGCTCCCTGAACTAGGTCAGCAGACTGCGGACTAGATCAAAGGTAGCCTGCATGATTCACACGGTCTATTTGTGACGTCATTTGTTTGGAACTTGGCGCTGCTTACAGTATATGTACACTGTATCCAGTGTACTAAAGCAGCGCAGTCACTCTCACACCATACCGACTGTACTTGCGTGCGTGCATTGCGTGTGCGTGTGTGAATTGAACTTGGCCCCTGCGATGCACACGTACGTCGTTGTTGCCATGCAAGAGATGAAGAATATAGGTAGTTCTTCAAGAGAAGGTAAGCAACAGAGTTACAGACAGCCAAAATTCCGTGATGAGCCACAGTGCTCACAAACTTGGTCAAAGTTCTTAACCAGGTGTGTATCTCAACTACATGAGTCTAGGGAGAGAACGTCATCCCTAAACCCCAAAATACGGTTAAATAGTACTCATTCGTATGATATCCTTGTTATTTGTGATTCGGAGATTGCTTATTTTAGAAGCCACTTAACCCTAACGTAACCCCTAAACTGACTTAACCCTAACCTTATCCCTAACCGAACCCCAGGCAAAAAACGAACCCCCAGGTGGAACCACTGACAAACCCCGTTTTAACAATAGGGTGACGTTCTCTCCTTAGTCGCATGTATCTCACATCCAACTAAGCCTATTAGGCCTAGGGCCTACCTAGCTTTTTAGCGTTATTACAGTACTATTAATAATTTAGCGTAACCTAAGCCTAGGCTTAAGTTAGGCCTAGGCCTAACATCAGTTCCACCGTGCGCGTACTTAGTTATGCTTCATACTGGGACGCGCTTGGACTTTTACTACGGTGGGGACACGCGTATAGTTTTACTTTTATGGCGCCAAGAACTAGTCATGCTTGACACGCGTGATCGCAGTTCACTCTTGGCCTGGGTTTTTACTTAGACTAGAGGTGGTCAAGTTTTGAGCAAGAGAAGCTTACAGTGGCGGCGCTACGGGGGGGCATGAGGGGGCATTTGCCCCTCCAGATTGTTTCCTTGCCCCCCCCCCCCCCAGTTGCCCCCCCCCCCCCAGTTGCTCTCACCCTTCCCAATCAGATCTTGTACTCATCCAAAATCAATTTAATCACAAAACTATGTATTGGCATATGACTGAATAAGAACAGCTTTCGGGGAACCAAGATTGATAAATGCCTAATTTATGTTACACAGGCTGCCAGTTTTCATATCCAGCTCGTAGCCACTTCAACAGTAGGCCAGCCTGGTCAGACCAATTTTCTCTGGAATGTTTACCGTCCAGCATAAGGGAAGGGCGGGTAGGTGGTTGTTTTCCTAAATATAGGAATGTTGTTGTTTTCCTAAATATAGGAATGTCGTCATGGCAGTTGGCTGCATCATAATAATTGTGTGTTAGTAGGCCTCACTTTTTATTACTAGTAGAAAGTAAATTATATAGTGAAATAAACTGTAGGCCTATTTAATTACCTGTACAATGACCACAGTTATTTTCACTAAAGTTAAATACCCTCCAAAAATAGAGGAGTCCACATTCCTCAATCCAACAGGCCTTCACGTTTAGAGCTGCGTCCTTGAGCGCGTAAAACTGCTGCGCAGAGGAACATTTATGTTCCGTTATGCACTTGTGAGCATGAACTGAGACGAGAGTCTGTGCGGTAGGCCTACACGTGTGTGCTTTGTGTGATTGTCATTTTTTATAATACTTTCACTACTGAGTCACTGTTGGTTGTTTTAAGTTCTATCACTAACGTATATACGGGCCCGTACCGTTGTTGTTTGGAACATTAACTTCGCCTAAAGTGTTGCTCTAGGCCTTCTTGTGATCAGGAAAATGGATATCAGAAAATTTTGCTCAATAGCACGTAACACGCAGCCTGCTCAGGAGGCAAATGGAAGCGGAGAAAATAAGGAATTTATAGAACCTCCGGAGAAACGTAAAAGGACAGATGATGACAACACCAGTGTCACGAGTGTCAGTGGTATGGGTGATGGAGGACCCGGGGCTTTATCAATCGCAGAACAGGACGAACAAGGTAATATTCTTGGTGCACCAGCTGACAATGGTAATGGACAGTCACAAAAGCCCAGTACCAGCTGTAATACCAGAGTAAGTAATCCCATGTCCAAACTTTGTGGTCCAGGTGATCTATCAAGTAATCCAGATAATGGCCCCACCCGTCCTGGCTTTGGAGAACCTTTTAACTTTCCGAAAACAAATGGACGAAAATTTATACCAGAGTGGTATAAGACTTATCCCTGGCTAGAATATTCGGCATCCACTGACAAAGCATATTGTTTTGTTTGTCGGCACTTTACGACTAGCGTTATGCACGGTCCGAGCGAGAAAGCGTTTCTAACAGATGGGTTCAACACATGGAAAAAGTGTAGTGGAAGCGGTAAAAACAATAGTTTACTTAAACATAAAATGTCTGAGAGTCATTTAAACAATGCATGTAGATACAAGTCCTATATTCAGTCGAAACTTGAACAGAAAACGATCGCCGATCATATTGACGAAGCTCATCGCCAGCTTGTGGCTAAAAACCGTGAGTACATGAAGATTCTTGCAGACATATTACGACTTACAGCCATCCAGAACATAGCTCAGAGGGGTCATCAAGAAAATGAAACGACTGAAAATAGAGGAAACTTTTTAGAAATATTAATTTTTCTTAGTAATTATTCCCAAACCACGAATGAAAGACTTTCGGAAGGGCCCCAAAATGCCAAATATACCCATCACAGTGTGCAAGATGCCATCTTGGAAATTTTAAGTGACATCATTCTGGATGAGATTAGGGCAGAAATCGTTGAAGCCAAGTACTTCTCCATATTAGTTGATGAAACTAAAGACCTCTCAAAAAAGGAGCAAATGAGTTTGGTAGTGCGATACTTTTACGATTCAGATATTCACGAAGAATTTTTAGGCTTCAAGGTTGCGGATGAGCTTGATGCAGAGTCACTCTCAAAATATATTTTAGAGGAACTCAAGGCAAACGGACTAGATGTAGCTAACATGGTAGGCCAAGGATATGACGGCGCAGCTGTCATGAGTGGAAAGTGTTCTGGGGTTCAACAGAAACTTAGGCAAATTGTACCTCAAGCATTATACATCCATTGCTTTTCTCATCGTCTAAATCTAGTTATCGTGGACAGCATAAAATCTGTTACTTCTGTGGCTGATTTCTTTTCCATACTTCAAACATGCTACAACTTTTTAAGTGGGTCAAATGTCCATTCACAGTGGCTGGCTTTTCAAAGAAGAGAAGATATGTTTCCAAATGAAACCCCCATAGAATTCAAAACGTTGTCAGATACACGCTGGGCTTGTCAAATCAGAGCTGTAACGCAGTTTTGAAAAGATTTGACTGTTTAGTGGCATTCCTCCGGCATGTTGACACAACTGACAACAATCGCGATCGTGCATTCACTGCTCGATCAGTTTTAGGGCAACTTGATCAGACTTTCATTTATTGTACATTATTTGTTAATGACATTTTGGGTGAAACAAAAGGAGTGTCGGACGTACTGCAAAGTTCTAGAATCGATTATTTGAAAGCAGCAGATCTCATCGAAAGTCTTCTGGTGGAATTACAAACGTACAGATGTGATGAGAAGGCAGCATATTACTTTCAACGCTCATGTGACCTTGCTAACAGAAACAGCCTAAAATGTTGCCCTCGGCAGGCTCAGCGCCAAAGGTCAACATTCTCTAACATGGATGACTTTGTACTGCTAAGTTCACTTGGGAAAAGAGATGTTGTAAAGGATTCTGCTGACTTCAAAAGAGCAATTTTGTTTCCCACTATTGACAGTTTTCTTGGAGAACTAAACAGAAGATTCAGTGGTGAAAACCTCAAAATAGTCCGCTCCCTATCAGCAGCTGATCCAAAATCTAAAGCTTTCCTTGACTTTCAAACTATAAGACCTCTTGCAGCTCATTATAATCTAAATGAAGAAGATATCGAAATGGAAATGCGGCAAGCAAAAAGGATGATTGAGCGTTCCGGTGATAAATTCGAAACAGTTGAGGAGTTTTCAGAACACCTGGCACCACTGTTTATGGCCTTTTCTGAACTTCTCAAATTATTGAACATAGCTATTACCCTTCCAGTGAGTACGGCGGGCTGTGAAAGAACTTTTAGTAAGTTGAAGTTGATAAAAAACCATCTAAGGACCACAATGGCTGACAAGAGACTGAAAAATTTAACAATAATTAGCATGCACCGTGAACGAGCCCTTGCCGTTGACCTCAATGAAGTTGTGGACCGATTTTCTGCCAAGTACCCAAATGCCAGGATAACATTAGTTTAGGACTAAAGTGAAAGAGATATGACTATTTCTGGGGAGAATTGAACTGTCAAAGAATATTGGTAAGTACTGCACATTTTTATAGAATAAAGTGACTGGAATGGAAGTGTATGTAGCCTGTGTGTGTGTGTACTCGGTGGCACCACGTAAATGTGAAATGGTACTCTCAAAGAAAAAAGTTGGGAACCTTGGAGTACGGTCAACCGAAAAAATAAATAATATAAAAATAAATAATATACCCCTCCTGGGACTTAATTTTCCACCCAGAGATATGCTAAAACCTCAGAGCTTCCGGGGGCTTCCCCCCTGGACCCCCACCGGGGCTTTGCCCCTGGACCCCACCAGGGGCCCTAAGGCGGGCCCCTGGAACCCCACCCGCACGGCCTCGCGCTTCGCGCTCGGTTTCGCGCTGCGCGCAAAAATCTTTGCCCCCCCAACATTTTCCTCTGCCCTCAGTTTGCCCCCCCAAGTCTGACATTCTGGCGCCGCCACTGGAAGCTTAATAGATAAGTGTGCATCTGATCATGTCATTGTGTGGCTTTTATGGTGGGGTTTGTTAAACCGCAGGTGAAAACTAAATTTTGAGTGTCAGGAAAAGACAGTGATCAATGTAACGGATCATTTACCTTTTCTTTCAGTGTTTACTGCCAAATTTTAAAAAAAAAAAAAATTGTTCTTTTGAACATCTTGACCTTTGACCTCTGACCTTTGACCTATCATGCTGAGGGTACTGGAGGCACAAATTCCAAGGACTGTGCACCCCCACACCAAGTTTGGGGTCAGTAGTACCTTCAGTTTTGAGTGAGCGCACGGCACACTTTTGACCCCAAAATTGTCGTTTGACCTTCTGACCTCGTGACCTTTGACCTCAGAAGGTCAAGTGTAAAGTTGCGTAAAGTAGGTGTCCATCAGAAGGTTATGAGAAGAAATGAGGATCGCTACATGTTTCGTTCAGCTTTTACAGCCAGAGTTAAAAATTTGCTTATTTTGACCTATCGTGACCTTTGACCTCTGACCTTTGACCTATCATGCTGATGATATTGGAGGCACAAATTCTAGGGGCCATGCACCCCCTCACCAAGTTTGGGGTCATTAGTACCTTCAGTTTTAAGTGAGTGCGCGTCACACTTTTGACCCCAAAATTGTCGTTTGACCTTCTGACCTCGTGACCTTTGACCTCAGAAGAGTGAGTGTCAAGTTGTGCCAAGAGCGCTTCAATACGAAAGCTATGTCAAGAAATCAGGGCCATTTACTGTTGCATTCAGGTTTTATAGCCAGATTTGGAAAATTGCTTATTTTGACCTTTTTTGATGGTTGACCTTTGACCTTTGACCTATCATGCTGAGGGTATGTCAGGCACAAGTTCCAAGGACTATGCACCCGCCCACCAAGTTTGGGCTCAATCTTGTTCTTAGTTTAGGAGGAGTTCGCGACACACTTTTGACCTTGTGAATGTCATTTGACCATCAGAGCCTTTGACCCAAATTTTAGGCATATTTGGTCACATGACCAGGAAACAGGACCTTCACCACTCCATTTTGCCCCACCCTTGAGTAGCGGTCATAAAGTCCCAAATTTCCCTACCATGCATTTCCATGGTTATGGTTGCTATGGCGACTGGCAGGGGGAAACGTGTGCACTTTTCAATAGTAAACGAAGCACAATATCTCATCCCCCACATACTACGTATGTGGGGATGAGATAATTAAGGTGTTAATAACGGACTTCTTATATACATGGACAGAGCATATTGCACTAACTTCCTATGCGTAACTTGTCTCCACCGTACGTACACGACTAGGCTTACCAATATGGCTGCCTGCTATAGTCTTGTGTGTAAAAGTTTGGACTTGCTCAAGTGGCTCGGTATCGACAAATTGTGTGAAAAACTTGTAATATTTTCGAAATAATGCAAGCTCAGGTCAAATTCATCAAATAGCCGGAATGGAGGAATGTGATATTGTTCTTCCATTCATACTGATATTCTGTCTGAAATGTTGCAGATTCATCGTCAAATTGGGCAAATGGTAGTAGCCCGTCGGCCATCTTGGTTAGCCAAAATTTGGTCGAACGGTGGCGACCGTATTGATTGCGTAATCCTCTGTCCATGTATTGAAGTCCGTGGTGTTAATACTCGGTCATAGATCAGTTACCTATAGACGAATCCGATCAGCGCTTGTGTTTAGTGACTGTAGGCAGCCATTAATGGGGTCCACCAGCCTTAAATCGTCTTCATTTATTTTCTACATGAATTTCAAACCCACATATTCAGTGAAATTGAACGAATCAAGATACAATTTTATGTCCAACCATCCATCATACAGGTAAGCAAGGAAATTGAAAGATTAAAGGTGATAGACCCCAGGTATGGCCGACTGAAATCAGACCATCACTTGCTCTCCGGATTCGTCTATATCCTGCTCTATGTAGGCCTACCACGTGTGTTACTTAAGCTTGGGAATTCTTTGGTATTTTTGGATCATTATCTTGGGAATTTTGAAAGTAAGAGGGATTTCAGTCACGTGACTTTAACCAACGAGACGCAATTTTGAAGGGCAAGATCGCGCGTCTCTTTGGTTTTGACGGGCACGCGTCCATTGTGTCACAGTAGTATCTATGGTTATGCCGTGCGCGTGAGCTGTAAGTTCGCTTACTGCGTGTGTGTTTTGCCCTTCAGTGCCTGGGAATCCATTGCGCGTGACGTCACATGAAATCCCTCTACGTGTTACGTACGTACGTACCTGGGAAAAATTAAAGTCGTCGAATCGACTGAGTCTGTGAAAATTGCACGCAAAAGCTTGACCGAAATTGGCGTCTTTCCGTCTTCGCCAACTTCATGCAGAGGACTCCAGGGAACCTATTTTGCCAAGAGTATAGTTGAAGTCACTTCGATTAATGAGCTCCAGCTCTGAGCGTAAGATGAGAACTGTAAGGATAATAGCTAAGAAATGCAGGCCGAGGTCTTAACGTTAAGCCATAGGCTAGGCCTATGGCCATATGCTAAGTTACTAAAAGAGTTACCCTTATATAGACCTACGTTAGTTTGCTTATTCAAATATTCGGCCCAGTAATTAAAGACAGCAAACGCCTCCTTCAGATGAAGCTGCTTTGCTGGGAGGAGGCATTGGAAGTTACCCCCAGGGCGTCGAGCAAAAAACGAAGTAGGCTAGGCCTAACAGTTGTGCTGTAGCCTGGGGATATTACGTAAGTACCAGTTCAACGAATTGTACATTATGCGTGGGTGGGGCCTATTCGCACGACTACTAGCGGCCGTGCAGACAAGATGCGGTGATTGTTTGCCCGCACGGCAGTCGTGCGGACAAGTAATCGCTAACTGTTGTCCGCACGGCAAGTGAACGGTGGACCGTGACGATAATAAAATAGCCTAGGCCCTAGGCCTGTCATTCTCACTGGAAAGTAAGCATGTCCTGGGCAGTTTTTACGGCCCTAACTCGCTGCATCAAAGGGGAGGGGTTGGAATTATGCTGGAATACGAAGTTACTGAACGTCTGATGCATGTACATGGCATAGGCCTACCGTATAATCGTAAGTTACTTTGGTCCTCAGGCTGTCAGGTTCTCTCCCTCGTCTCATGTTTACAGGAAGGGAGGACATTGAGTGTACTTGTACGGTAAGATTGCATACTTGTACTTTGCAGTTAGTCAGGGTCACCCTGCCGCGTGGAAACGTGTACAGTTGGTCATTTCACTTATTGTCCCGAATTCCAAAAAATAAATTAATAAACATAAAAAAAATCTCACGTGGTAGCTAGGGTAATTACACTGAGATGGGGATCCTTGGATTGCTGTTCCTTAAAGATATTATAAGCATACTACTTAGTAATGTCCTTGCCGTGGCTTAGAAAAAAAAATGCACAAACAGACCTCGCCACTACCGACACTAGGATAAGGTAATTCTATCCCCTCTTCCCTCCGTCTCCCACTCCCTGTGGAAGTCTATCCCCCTCCCTCTCCCGTTCCTAGTGGTAGTCTATGCCAAGTCAAGAGCGGCGATTTGTTCTCAATACGGGGGGGGGGGGACACAACCAGACTTTCCAGCAATTTACTGTGTGAAAAATCAAAGTCAATGGGCAATTTCTCAAATATTGGGGCCCGTCTCCCCTGGGATCGCTGCCCATGGTCTATGCAGATTTCTTTTCCATGCAGGAAAATTTGCTTAATACATGACCCAGACTGACCTTGTTCAAAAAAGCACTTCATACTTTATCCTCTTATTTCTGAAAGCTGGACAATCAACCAAATGCTGTTCGAGAGATCACCACCTGGTACGATGGGGTAATTCTGTGACAGGAATACCATGGTGGTATAAATTTAATTGACAGTGCATGGTGTCCAAGGGGCTGCATACAAGCTAAGCTACACCCTTACCACAACTCCTATCCCACTCCCAATTAATGTCAATGGTAGATACGGGAAAAAACACTGAATTTTCAGGTGGTCAAATTTTATCGGTACAGATTTCCCCGGCTATTATTCATCCTCGGCCCCCATCTTTCCCTCCACTACCCCATCCCAACCCAGACACACCCACACTGGAAAAAGTCAGGTCAGAGGTTAAATGAAAATGCGGGGAGCAAAAAAACGAGACGATAAGTTATACGGTATCCATGCGGCATCTTTCCAAATTTTATGCAAATCACACAACAGCAAAAATTAACGAAAGAAAACGATTAGTTGCATGCTCACGTCTACTTTTAATTTCAAACTTAAATCAAAACACAGACGAAAAGAGTAATATAACTGGCAAAAACCTTATTGACATAGCTAGGAGATGTTGAACTAGGTACATAGACCATTTCCATTCAGCTGAATGGGGAAAAATGTAGGAAATATTTTTACAAAATCTAGTGCCAAACTGTTGTTTTAAAAAAGGCCTTTATTAAAACAATAATTAAAGGTAATAGTGAACAAATGAACTTGGAATGATATGCTGGATTTGCACAGGAAGTATAACCTCTATAAATGTACTGTAGTGAAAAACACCCACAAATTTGGCAAGTTCAGTCATTATAGGCCTACCTGGACAGATGGATGGGAATATTGCATGAACGAAAAACAGAAATATTAAGACATGAATACTCATTACACCTGTGGTATTTCTTTAGGAAATTAGCTTTTTGACCTCTGGTGACCCCAGATGATGATCTTGGGAACACTTGGGATATTTTGCTTTTTGACCTCTGGTGACCCCATATGATGATCTTGGGAATTCTTGGGAAATTTTGCTTTGTGACCTCTGGTGACGCCAGATGATGATCTTGGGAATTTTGAGAAATGTTGCTTTTTGACCTCTGGAAACCCCATATAACACATTAAGACTCCAATCACTCATGAAAATTTCACGTTAATTGAAAGTCCACAATTGAACGAATATTTTGTCAAATAATAGGGCTAATTGCCACTTAGAATACCTCTCTTCCACATTCCACTTATGAGAATTTTCTTTGGGAATTCAAGCAGTCAGGTGTTGACAGTTTAGGCCCATTTACTCGGCGTTCCCAAGCAATAATTCCATGTGCTGTCAAATTTTTTGACATCGATGGTTTCGATGAAGCCCATCTTGTGACCCGTACAGGTCATGCTCAAATACTGAAATAGAGGTCGCTCGTCTGTGCTCTATTTTCCACAAACTTTTCTCATTGGTCCTTTTGTTGGGCATGTGCAGGACCTTGTCCAATTAGGATTCCCCATCCCATAGTTTCCAGACAGTACATGTCTAGAAACCACCCAAGCAATTTTTAGGGAACTCCCTTCCTGAACAGAGTAGAACCAACAATCAGGGAGACAGGACTAAAGTAAATAGTAAATACAGTTCCGCAGCTTCTGTCTGCTGGGCTTTCGCCAGCTAGGTTTTCCTTAGTTCCTGGACTTTGGAACAATTTTTAGAGGAGCTGAATATTAGAATAATTCATCTCATATTCAACACCGTGGAGTAAAGTTATTTTTGGCCGGTCAGAGAAAGGATTTCTCTCTGACTTTGAATAAACCAAGCAACCGTCGAAACTTTGTTCGAGTCTTATTTTTCTGGATATTCCCTGTTCGTCTTGCTACAGTCCCCCTAGCCTTCCCAATGTGATTGGCCCAACAATCCCACAACACAATAATTTGATCGTTGATTCGGCAATACACATGCCGGTTTTTTCACTTTCATGAGAATTTCTCAATCCATGCATAATTTTTTTTTTTTTTAGTTCCTAAAAATTCGTTATTTTTTGACACAAATTTTACTTCAAAAAGGTAGCGTATGTGGCACGTACCAGATTGTATCTAAGGACACCTAATATTTCAAAAATTTTCAAAGGGAGGGGGTGTCGGACACCCCCTCCCTTAGACCCCACCCCCAGGCCGGCGTTCACACAACATACTGCATACGCCACTATCTAGTTGACCCCCTCATCGAACTGTTTGTCCCCCCCCCCTTCCGAATGAAAAGTCTGGTGGCCACCGTTAACAAGTTGGGATGATATGTTCTTATTTGCCCTTTCCACTGTCCTCGAATCCCTCCGAACAAAAACAACTTTATTTTCTTCACAGTATTCATATGGAGTGCATTTTCTAGAGTCTCATAGGTATCAAACTCAGAATTCACCTCCATGTTGTTGCACTGCTGCGGCTGGCACAATTTTTTTTTCCCATGTGGTTATGGGCAAATTATGCCAATGGACCAATCAGCTTCTTGGAAATAGGCGGCACCCCTAATTCCAAAATGACAGCTTTTCGACCCTTCTATTGTAATTCTGACACCAGATTATGAAAGAACAGGTCAAATAAGTCTAATCTTGTTAGCCGTAACCCTCACCACAAGTCCACAACCCTAACCATGATTTTGAAACAAATTTGAAAAACTTTGAAAATCAAATTTGCCTTTAACCTCGTGGGAAAAAAAATAAGGCCTGCGGCTGGCAGAAATCACGACCTCAGTCGTACGCATGCATATGTTGCTGCATCGCTATATCCCTATCTTACGCATAGGTACGGCATACGGTCTGTACCTATATGTATATACTGTTTAGAGCTGGTGAAATGAACGTATGCAGTGCGTGTGGTGCACGGACTTCTTATATACATGGACGGAGCATATTGCACTAAAGTCCTATGCGTAAGTTGTCGCCACCGTGTACGTACACCAGTAGGCTTACCAATATGGCTGCCTGCTATAGTCTTGTGTGTAAAAGTTTGGACTTGCTCAAGTGGCTCAGTATCGACAAATTGTGTGAAAAACTTGTAATATTTTCGAAAGAATGCAAGCTCAGGTGAAATTCATCAAGTAGAATGGAGGACTGTGATATTTTTCTTCCATTCATACTGATATTTTGTCTGAAATGTTGCAGATTCATCGTCAAATTGGGCAAATGGTAGTAGCCCGGCGGCCATCTTGGTCAGCCTAAATTTGTTCGAACGGTGGCGACCGTATTGATTGCGCAATCCTCTGTCCATGTATTGAAGTCCGTGGTGTGGTGGTTCTCTCTTTGCCGTGCGGATAACCGATCATTGACTGTTTGCTCGCACGGCTGCTAGCAGACGTGCGAATAGCCACCATGTTACGCGTGCCGTCGTTGCAATTCCAGACTTGCCAACTCTCACGGTTTGACCGTGAGTCGCATGGTTTCGGCAGATCTCACGTTGAAAATCACTTTTTGGCAATGCCAGATAAGTTTCCTTCCACAGTTTTTACTGAATCGTGGATGTATCATTGTCAGTCACAAAAGTGACTAAAGTGTTATAGCTTTTCTGTTTATGATGAACTAACTTGAAACCTTTCACAATTTTCAATCATTCGGCTCTGTAGATGCATCTTAACTTTATTAAGAGGATTAACAAAAAAACCTGAAACCTTCCTAGTTAACTAAAACACTTTTTTTTTGTTGCAAGAACCACAAGGTTTGCCATTTTTGAGGTTGGCAAGTTTGTGTTGTGTGCAAAGTTATGGAATCTGTAATCAAGGATTGTTTGCTTAAATATCTTTTAGATAATGGGTTACTCAATCTGTCACAGCATGGTTTTTTACCGAGTAGATCTTGTGTTACTAATTTACTAAGCTTTCTTGAGGATGTTTCCTTATCTCTTGATTGAGGTCACAGTGTTGATGTCATTTACCTTGATTTTTCAAAAGCCTTTGATAAAAATCCATTAGGTAGACTTATCGGAGCTTGCCTTGCAATTATAGGCAAGTCAGTTTAACCAGTGTTGTGTGCAAAGTTATGGAATCTGTAATCAAGGATTGTTTGCTTAAATATCTTTTAGATAATGGGTTACTCAATCTGTCACAGCATGGTTTCTTACCGAGTAGATCTTGTGTTACTAATTTACTAAACTTTCTTGAGGATGTTTCTTTATCTCTTGATTCTTGTCACAGTGTTGATGTCATTTACCTTGATTTTTCAAAAAGCCTTTGATTAAGTTCCATTAGGTAGACTTATGGTTAAACTGCATAGGTTAGGCATCAAGAGCAGATGTGCTGACTGGATTAATTCATGGCTCAATGGTAGATCTCAGAGAGTTGTTGTTAATGGTAATTTCTCTTCTTGGAAAGAAGTTACAAGTGGAGTTCCACAGGGTTCTGTTCTTGGCCCGCTTCTTTTCCTAATTTTCATCAATGATATTGATAGCTCTCTCACATCTAGTATTAGTAAGTTTGCTGATGATACGAAGCTCTATAGGAAGGTTAAGGATAAGGATGATGCCTCCTTACTGCAAAAAGACTTGGATAGGTTATCTTCATGGTCTCAGACTTGGCAGATGTCTTTTAATGCAGATAAGTGCAAAGTCCTTCACTTTGGTCCTAGAAATTGCAGCTATGTTTATAACATGAATGGTAATATTCTGAGTGATGTGACTTTTGAGAAGGATCTGGGTGTAGTTATTACAGGCGATTTGAAGCCATCTAGACAGTGTGCAGCTGCTGCTGCTAAGGCTAATAGGATGCTTGGATTGATCAAGAGGAATTTCAGTAGTTTTAATGAAGAAATTGTGCTAAATCTGTATAAGCAGTTGGTAAGACCTCACCTCGACTATGCAGCCCATGCTTGGAGTCCGTTCTATGACAAGGACAAGCTTCTTTTAGAGCAAGTTCAGAGGAGAGCCACTCGCCTTTTACTCGAGGTGAGACACCTACCTTATCATGTTAGACTTAAGCATCTTGGGCTTACCACCCTAGAGTTGAGGAGGATTAGGGGGGACATGCTTCAGGTGTACAAATTTCTGTCTGAAAGGAATCCTTTGTCGTCTTGCAATTATTTAAAGGTTCAGTGTGAATCTCGGGTTCGAGGCCATTGCAGTGTTCGCACTAAGGAATTGAAACTGTGCGGGAATTCCCTCTCTAAAAATTTTTTTGTGCGGGATTTTCAAAATCAAGGCGGGACCTTATCCCTCCCATAAATTCTTCTTGAGCGGGATTTCCGTCGCCATCGCAAAACTACTCCCCACGCAAGAGGTACTACTTGCTGTTAACGGCAGTTAATGAGTGTCACTAACGTTAGTGCTTCTCTCCAAGTTCAAAGCCTCCTCCGATACAGCTCCAATTCGTCACTGGGTGTTTTCCTTCTGAAGAATGAGTGTGTATAAATCCGTGAACTTGAAGTTGAAGTGGAAAATATGAGTGAACTTCATTGGAGATACACATACGATCAGAAATTAACGAGAGCAATGCACGACGTGAAATGAAGAAAGTACATACTGTACATTACACATGTAAGACTCCACAGTGCACTACAGCTCTACAGGTGTGTAACCAAACGTACTGTACACAATGCAACGTTGCGTTTGCAACCCTGGGACTGTGATTGAATTTCAATCCAATCAGATTCGCTCTTATTTATACAACCAGCAGCCAGCATAGAAGAGCTGCACTGTGAATGGCTAGATTACGATGATATTTGTTGCTACCATAATCAGTGTTCAGCTTGGGAGTTGCGATCCGCTTGCTTGGGAACGATTCTATATTGCAATTTATTGTGCGTATTATCATTGCAATTTCTCTGTACAATCACAGCTGCGGAGAAGTGCGCTGGAATTTTGGCTGGATTCAGAACATCAGCTGCCCGCTTATGATTTATGTGCGGGAGCGGAGAAGGTGTGCGGGATTTTCCCGCACTAGATTTAATTATGTGCGGGATTTGAAAGACAAAAGCGGGATTCCCGCAATCCCGCGCCTTAGTGCGAACACTGGGCCATTGTAAGAACGTAGTTAAGTGTTTTGCAAGGCTCGACATTAGGAAGTTCAGCTTTTCTCAAAGAGTTGTTAACGAGTGGAATAGTCTGCCTGAGTGGGTAGTTAACTCCACATCTGTGCACTGCTTTAAGGTTAACATTGACAAGTTCTTCCATAAGTGTGGTAGAATCTTATTGTGCTGGGCTTGTTTAGTGTTGATTGGTTCTTTCTTCTAAGTTAAGGTTGTATGGACTTCAGGGCATCTTATGGGGCCTTAGCCCTCCTTTGCCCTTTAACCTGTTATGTTATGTTATGTCTGCTATTCGAACATCGACTAGCAGCTGTGCGAACAAATAGTCAGTGATCACTTATCCACATGGCAAATATATGAGCGAAGCCTCACTCATTGCATACTTTTAACTTCTCAAGCTCAAATCAGGGAGTTGTTATTTGGAAGGAGGTTTAACGGAAAGTTTAATTTATGCTAATACGCTACGATCCACTAAATACCGAGGAGATTATTAATGATCAGCTGCTTATTTCGTTGATGGGGAATTCTTTCTTTTATTCGTTCGCTTCAACGTGACATCGATATGTTAGCAACATCATTCAGGTCTAGTAATCCTATCACAATTGGCTTACTCTGGACAATGCTTTGATGAGTAGGTTTACGCCGCCACCAGTTCAGGGGCAGGTGCTACAAAACTCGCAACGACTGTTTCGTTGAAATAAACCAATGAGGTCTGCCCCTTCCTAAAGAAAGAACGTCATGCAAATGAGCTGCAGAGGCAGAAGTCTAAATTTTGTCGCAACAATTTGGAAAGTTTCCTGAATAAGCTTCCTGAAATAACCAGGTATACAATCAGATTCAGATTTTTACATAAACCCTTACTGGTATACTCTGATCCGCGACACCGAGCGTCCAAACATGCAATAATTTTTAATTTTCCAGCGACTGGCAATGCTATGGCAGTAGCGACTAACCCCCAGTTTTACTGTTGATGTGGCAGACGACAAGTCCCCTTTGTTTGAATTACGTAATCCAGTGTAAGCCTTATAGAAATGCCAAGAAGGATACAAGAGACAGATTACTGTGTGACCTTGGCAGTGTAAACTTCACTTCAAAGCGAACAATCTCCTTCCAAATAACAACTCCCTGCTCAAATGTATAAGCACATATTGCATACTTTCAATTCACAAGCTCTAGGCCTATAGGTATGTACGTATGTAAGATAGGTTGCACCAAGCTCTGTATGATATGGAAAGTCACGTTGGACAAATACACCATTATTTATCCTGGTATTAATTGAAGTGGTATATATTCACACCAATCAGTGTGCAGGAAAATATACCGATATAAAATTGAATTAATCCTGACATAAACTGGAATTTATACCAGTCTTAAATATAATTTATCCCGGTATACAGGGTATAGCCAGGATGGTGAGCTCAGGGAGTCCAAATAGGCAATACTAGTGAAATTCTTACATTAAATTGTACAAAACATATGAGGCTATCTAGGATTCAGGGAGTCCAAATGACTGCTGGACTCGCTATCTGGCCAAAGCCTTGCTGATATAAATTCGAATATCAGGGCTCGACGTAACCGCTATCCCACGGGCAGCGATTTTTGCCTTGCAGTATTAAAATGCTGCACAACTGGTCCTCTGGGCCAGATGAAATTCGCCACTGTTGAAAAGTTGCAAAGTCATCTTAAAATTGACTCAGTGAAAATTGTTGTTTATTTGGCCTACACGGCCTTGTCGAAGAATTTCAAACATTGTTGGAGCGGGGTAAAATATGTAGCGGTTAAATACAGGCAACTCGAATGAATTAGTGTTTTGATTCATTTCATTTCATTTCATTTATTTTCCACAAACATCATAAAATATAGACAGATATAAATTTGCAGAAAGCGGTGGAGGAAGCCTGCAAAAAGCAATGCTTGTAAAAAGCAGGCCACCTTTATAAAAAAGTCAACAAGAAATACGGACACAATAGAGAAATCAAATAACACAGACATAGTAACAGCCCCCTTCCCTCCCACTAAACCCCAACCACCCACCATCCATGACAGAGTAAAATAAAAAAGATCATAGGTAACAAAAGACATCAATACTTATCAATTAAACATAATTTGAATTTCTTGGTAAATAAGGGAAGTGAGGAGATGCGTTTTAGCTGGGGATCAAGGTTATTCCAGAGTTGAGAGCCAGAAGTAACAAATGACTTTTTACTGACATCAGTATTAACTCTATATAAGTGATAGTTTTCCGAATGCCTGGTACAATAGTTGTGGACAGTATTATTAAGATGAAAGATATTCTGAAACATAGGAGGTAATAACTCATGACTAATTTTAAACATAAAGATACCCATCTGGTGCTTATAAATGTCGAAAATATTCAAAATATTTAATTCTTTAAAAAGGTCAGCTGTGTTAGCCCTATAGTGAGAGGAAGTAATTAAACGGATGGCCCTTTTTTGCAGTACGTAAAGTCTATTAAGATAAGATTGGAAGGTGTTTCCCCACGCAATATTGCAATAAGATAAGTGAGGAAGGATAAGAGTATTGTACAAAGAAAGCAGAACACGACGAGGTACAAAATGCTTGATTTTATGAAGGACGCCCAAAGTCTTAGAGATTTTGTTGCATAATAAGTCAACGTGGCACTTCCAAGTCAAGTGGGGATGGATAAGAAGCCCTAAGAACTTTACAGAATCGGATTGTCTTATAATAGAACCGTCAATGCAAATACTTATATCGGGTGGTTTCTTTCTACTAGACTGGAACAGCATGAAATGCGTCTTTTTGACATTCAGAGATAGTTTATTGGCATTGAACCAATGACACACACGGGCAAGCTCAGCATTTACTATAGAAACATTAAAGGTGGGATCATCGGTTTTAAATAAGATACTAGTATCATCTGCAAATAGTACAAATTTTAACTTATTAAAAAAAAGAGGAAGATCATTGATGTAGATGAGGAATAACAGGGGTCCTAAAATAGACCCCTGGGGTACACCACAAGAAATATCATTGAAGGATGAAGAACAGTTATTAATAGATACAAGTTGCTTACGATTAGACAGATAACTTACAAACCAATCATGAGCTATACCTCTAATTCCATAATGAGTGAGTTTACGTAAGAGAATGCTATGATTAACAGTATCAAAGGCCTTAGATAAGTCCACAAAAACACCCAAGGTACTTTCTTTATTGTCAAACCCAGCAGCAATATAATTTGTTAAATCTAGAGAGGCCATGTACGTAGAATACTTCTTACGAAAACCGAATTGGTTGTCTGTGAGGAGCTTATGTTTATCAAGAAATTGAGAAAGCTTAGTATGCATTAGCCTTTCTAATATTTTGGAGACAGCATTTAGGACAGATATAGGTCGGTAGTTAGAGATACTCATAGGATCATCAGTTTTAAATACAGGCGTGACTCTGGCAAGTTTAAGATGATCAGGGAAAATTCCATTGGCAAAAGATAAATTAACAATGTGGGTCAACGGCCTGGCAATAAAGAGACAATTATGCTGAAGAACACTCACGGGGATGTTATCTATACCAGGGGCAGCCTTGGTTGGAAGCTTATTAATCACACTAACTACTTCGGAGACATTTGTCGGTGACAGAAAAAAAGAATTAGGGTTAGAAATTTTGGTCGCTGAGTCGAAAGACGTAGAAGAGTAATCAGGAATTTTGCTCGCTAAGTTTGGACCAATAGTAGTAAAGTAATTATTTAAGGCATCTGCAATTTCGTGCTTATCGGTTACAATTTTATTGTTAATGATAAGGGAAATGTTATTACTCTTCTTTTTATTAGATCCAATGATATCTTTAATTATCTGCCATGTTTTAGTCAGATTACCTATATTACTATCAAAAAGATTTTGATAATGCATTTCTTTGGCCTGTCTAATAATTTTAGTTAATTTATTTTTGTAAACAGTAAATCTGGTCCTGTTACTGACAGTAGGCATATTAAGAAAATTTTTGAAGAGTTTGTTTTTAGTTTTTATTGATTTCAAGATACCCCGGGTCATCCAAGGGGAGTTACTTTTTAATTTTCCTTTCCGCAGTCTTTTAAACTTACAGTTCTTGTTATACAACGTAGAAACAACATGAATGAAATTATTATACGCACTGTTAACATCAGAGATATTGTAGATGAAATGCCAGTCTACTAAACGAAGTTCATCAGAAAATTTTCGCAACGAGGTAGTAGAAGTATCCCTTTTAAAGAAAAAATCATTATCAGGTGTAGAAAACCTTGGGTTAAAGCTGTGCTGAATTGCATAAATAGGTAAGTGGTCACTTATATCACACACAATTATACCAGAGGTAAGTTGTACATTATGGTTATTACAAAAGATATTATCAATAAGAGTCGATGAGTTATCAGTAATTCTAGTTGGTTTCGAGATACGAGGTAGAAAAGAAGAGGAGTAAAGTAGGTCAAGAAAATCATTTACATGTCTGTTCTCGCCATACTGAATAAGGTCAATTTTAAAGTCCCCAACAAGATAGCAAGTTTTGTTCTCAGTATTAATAAGGGTTAAAAGCTTAGATAGATCCTCATTAAAAGATGGAATGGAGTTAGCAGGAGGACGATAAATAGTACCAATAATTACAGTATCCTTGCAGTTTTTAACTTCGATGAATAAAGATTCAAAATGCGGAGAAATGTTACTGAGATCGCTACGAACGGAATAGCAGAAACCATGTTTTATGTAAAAGCCAACCCCTCCTCCCCGCTTGTCTAAACGATCGTTTCTAATAAAGGTGTAATTTGGGATGTCAATTAGCGATGCAGAAATACTATCATGAAGCCAAGTTTCGGTTACAGCAGCAATTGTAAAGGAACAATGTGTGAGAGAATACAAGAGGTCTGAAACGGCATCGTGGTTCTTGATTAAGCTACGACAATTTAGATGAACGATGGATAAATCAAACGCATCTTTAAGGGATGTACTGTACAAGTCATTTGGATCAATATAAAGACAAGAATCCTGCTTATTATACGTAACGGTGTCATCAATAGTAATAGAGTTATCGATTACATTAGCATACGAACTATTAAGAACACTTGGAATACCAGTTTGAGATGCATTACGGTTATTGGTCCCCATTACATAGAAGAAGAAGAAAAAAAAACCCACAAGTAAAATGGAACGATGGAAAAGGTGTGAAAGAAGAAAAAAAAGAATAACAAGAAAGTGTGTACAAAAAGAACAAAAAAGAGCAAATTGTAAATACCTGCATTATAAAGCAATAATGAAGAAACACGCATATCCAAATAAGTGTACTAAATGTGCTTCACTGTGCACATACCATAACATTGTCTTCAGAATACGGAGATGATTTTAAAGTTTAGAGAGATCATCTGGGCCAAAGATTCTTTTCTTACTTTCCACGCCTCCTTGGGATGTCAAAAGGCCGAAAATTCAGCCATCCAAAGAGCAAGCAGAGGATACCTTGGGGTGAGCACTAGTTTGTTTAAGAAGTTCACGATTTCTTGCTGTTAGATCCTCTTGAATCACGATACCTGTAGATTTTAATTTTCTCCTGGCTTTAATCACAGAAGATGGCGCAGAATAATTCGTAAACTTTACAATAATTGGACGATTTCCCTTGGAATCTGGCCTACCAATTCGGTGGCTTCTGTCAATGTCAGAGGTCGACAAATCAACTCCCAGTTTTTCAGAAGTCAGCTTCATGATCAATGTGTCGGTATCTTCGTTGGATTGCTCACCGATTCCAAAGACCCGAAGGCAATTTCGCCGGGAATATTGTTCCAGTACATTAAGTTCTGCCGTCAGCTGGGCGATATCACACTTAAATTTCTCGTTTGCCTGATTCAATGCACCAATTTCAGCTGATGACTTATCAAGTTGACATTCCAGATCATGAATTCTTCCCTCATGATGGTCGATGGTGTTGGAAAGCTTTTCCAGGGAAGATTGAATAGCCTCAGTTATGGCCGAATGAATAAGAGATCGCAGTTCCTTGCTTTCTAATAGAGACTTCAGAATAATAGATACTGTCTCTTCCTGTTGTTTAGATCCACGAGTAGCCATCGCGGCCGACTCCAAACTGCGGCTGGTATTGTTGCCTGGCATGATCAACTCAGTTTTTCTCAAAGGAGGTTGGATCGTTAATCCAGATTAGATAGGCTAAGGTCAGGCAGGTGAAGCGATTTTCAGCAGAAAAACTCCTAGAGTGAACCACCTAGGCTATGTTGAAGAAACTTAGACACGTTAGGCTCGTATTACATGGTAGAGAGCATCCAGTTGTGGAAAAATATGGTTTGTCCATATATAGATGTAATCACTAAAAATGATTGTAGTTCACTGATCAAGCCTTCAAGGCTTTGTATAGAAGCATTATGTAGTGTAAATAAAGCCATCAGACCTTGTTCAAAATGTTGATTATGTAATCATTCTGAATGACCTGGAAAATAACCTAACTTATTGATATTATTTCTGTGACAGTTATTGACACATATAGTTATGAAGGCAATTCTTTTACATCACCAAGGAGAGATTTCAGTCACAAAATGCATGGTTTGATCTGAAAAGCAAGCTACACGTTCTCTGCATACACTTTTTACTGTTGAAAGCAGAGCTAGCAATTTCTTTCGTCAGAATTAAGAATGGAAAATAACCCAGATCAATTAAGTATGCCCAAAACATTTGCCTGACATGTGCATTAGACCCAAAACAACTATTTGCAATATAATTGCAAGCTTTAGGTGGACAGGTTTTCCCTATGGGGTATCTTTCTATAGAGAGGCTTTGCACTTTGACCGTAGCCTATTGTAAATATGTGTAGTATAATGAACCTAGCCTTCAGTACACAGGTGTAAATATGTGCTGTGGAAGGAGTCTTCTTACAGGTAGAGCTACAGGGCTAAACACTCTGATATATGATTTCATTCCAAATGAACAAATATTTTACCAGTTCCTGGATATGTTGCAAAGCATGGAAGGGATGATTTACTGACAGGATGGCAACTTTTCTTGGCAATATTTATGGTACATTTAAGTTAAAATTTTTTATTTTATTGCCATACATATCACTGTTACGTGAAACAAACTTGAGTCTCTGAGTCGATCTAAATCTAATGGAGTTGCTGGAATATATGCCACTCTTGAATGGATGTTTCTGAAACCATGAAGAGAGGGACAAGAAGTCATAGACCCCTTCCCTTCCTACTGGATGCTCATATCACTGTTACAAGATAATTTTACAAAATGATGCATGATTCTAAGTTGATCCAAACACATTTCGCCTAGACTGAGACCCTTCACACCCCCATGTCTCCTTTGGTGTCTAACTCTTACTCTGCAAGCTACCAGCTAATTTGGCCATAAAATTTGTCATTTTTACAGTGGGCTAGTGAAAAATTGGTAGTGATAGTAGAATTAGAAAGCTACTGGCCCTGCTGGCCAGTGAATACTTTACCCTTAGGTCGAGCTCTGAATAATATACCAGTATTAATTCAAAATTTATAACTTGGTAATGGATATTTTGAGTAATATACTGGGTCTATACAATTCAAATTTAGTAGCCAGTATATATTCTAATTTTAAATAATCAGTATATATTTTGAATTAATAAAATTACCGGTATGTCATTCAGTGTTTCTCCTGATTGGTTGATGAAAATACCATTATAAAATCGAATGTTTTTAAATACCAGTATATATTTGAATTTAAGTATTACCGTATGTATTTAAAACTTTATATTTAATGACTGGTTAATGAATCTCAATGGTTATAGGTATCGACGGATTAATATTCCGATTATAATACCGATAAGAACATAGTCCTGCCACTCCAATGATTGGGTTTGTGACTATGATACCAGTATAAAATGGAACGAATACTGGTGTATAAAAAAATATCGAATTAATACCTGGGGGGATGAATACTGGTGTATTTGTTCCAACGCAGCTTTTCCCATTCGTACTTGACGTATCAATTAGTCCTTACTGTAAGTACAAGTAGTAAGAAGGGGATTATACGATACGTTAACAGTTGAAGCCGGTTAAAGCGTATGATTCAGTAACTAATACGGTATTCCAGCATGACCCGAGAGTCCCAGACCAAACACACACAAAAACAAAAAAAAAACAGATTTGCGTGAGACTTTTCAATAATTCTAACCTTTTTTGATTTACTAATGCCACATGATTTGGCAAGTTCAGTATTTCTTTGATAACCCCTTAGCACAGGAACAGCTAGGG
>JAIZAY010000773.1:0-30715 GCA_029531755.1 Holothuria leucospilota | reverse complement strand
CTACTTAACTTTGTTGTCGACAAAACGGACTGACTATCTTTTAAATCCATATAACCAAATCCTGTTCACCCCTGTCCAATCTTGCAGTTAAACTCAGACTTTAGCTTATTATACTCCTCTTGTTCCCATTTCGTTTTATTCATGGACCAATAGATAACTCAGCAACATAATTAGATTTTGCTTTCTTACAAATCATGAAATTTACTCATTACCTCCTGGTTTTCTCCCATTCACTTATGAAAAAACTAAGCTTCAGAGGCCGGGGTTTTAACTAAAGAGCCCTGCGGCCTTTTCTTCACTGCCCCAATCCTAACAAATGAGTTTGGCCTTATAAGTATTTAATACTAAGTTTACCTTAAGGCGCGTTATCGTAATTTTCTTATGCGTCTCCTCGCTGTTTTTCTTGGTCCTGGATGCAAAAAAACAAAGCGATTGCATTCCCACCTTGGAAAGTCGTTTCCTTTTTCTGCCGCGTCCTACTTAAAAGATCAGTTGGGTCATAGTTGAATGGCTAACTCAACTGCAAGCCGACGCCACATTGTGCTCTGTCTAAATCCGCTTAGTGTGTGGGCAAATTACTTGCGTGGAAAAGGGGGGAAAAAGCAATAGTATCAGATTGATTATACTGTATTGTGCCGCCGATAATTCGATACAGAATTCGACCCTGTAGTAGTTTAATTCATCGTCGATCATAAACTTCGGGTGGTGTTTTAAAATAGGCTACCGCCTATTACTTTCGTGAGTTTGAAAATTTGTGAGCCTGTGCATCGCAAAATCACGGGAAATGATCGGGTCCCCAACCTGTGCGGTGGTAAACGTTTACAAGCTTCACAGATCGACCTGCAGAAGGCTGTAGAAGCATCCCCTGCTTTTTGTAGCTTACGTAGATTGGCTGGCACACAAGCCTCGAATTTTCGGAAATTCTCTTCTCTCGAAAAATGCAAATTTGTGAAAAGTATTCCCCTCATACACTTTTAACATTTATGGATGTACACATCTCGGTTGAACTTTAGCGTTTAAACTATTGGCAATCGAATAAATAACGTTTTGATTTCCTAGACAAAGCCTGCAATCATGTTGAAAACCATTACGATGTTTGGGGGGGTTAGTCTGAAGGCCATCAACCCCCCCTGCCTCAGAGCGCCCCTAATCTTAACGGTATGGTTTGTAAAGCCATCAAACATCGTTGGACAAACGATTGTCGTTTCATTTTTAGAAACGATTAAAAACACAACCTAAAATCACTGGAAAATTATTTTCAGTGCCCCTTTTGGCACTTTGTGATAACATACTCAAATTCTTCATATTCCGCAAAAAGATGAGGACCGAGGCCCTGAAATTAAATGCTTCGATCTCAAAAGTAAGCCACAGTAAATTGTTAACCATACACCTTTACACTATGGCATGTACAAGGAAAAATATCGATCGTCAGAAGAAGAATCGAAAATAACCCAAATCAACCAAGAATATTAAAACCTGCAACATGGTATGTTTTTAAAAAAAAGACCTTAAAAACACACTTCGCAATAAATTCGCAAGCTTTAAGTATCAACGGTGTCCCCTAACTTGGCATCCTTCGGTAGGGTGTTGATACAGCACTTCACTGTACTAGGACATATACACTAAAGGCCTAAGCTAGCTACATACAATGCAAAACGGTATTTGTAGAGCTGGCAATGCTAATAACTTTGCACAGATTATTTCGTTTAAAAGTGTTTTAAAAAGGCTTTCACTTTGTTCTTCAGCACATTATTGTGTATAAATGGGTTCATCTGTAGCACGGTATATGGCATTTTTTCTCTTTGTCCAATGTTCATCACATTAATAAAAGTTTGTTTTGCCATATATATTACTGTTACGTGGATGGTGTAGCACATCTTCAAGTCAATCCAAGTTAACCCTGGTATTGCTGTGAGTAACCTAAAACTACTCTAAATCATTGTTTTGTTCAATGGCCTGTGAGGAGTAAGATGTAATGGGCCACCTCTCCTCCTTTTTCCCCACCCCTCTCCCGCCCACCCCTCATTCCGCCCCTCACCCCAACCTATTTTGTATATAGCCTGTTAATGACAAGCACAGTCACAGAAAATGTGTAAAAAAAAGGTTTCAGTTGTTCTTCAGCACATTATTGTATATAAATGGGTTCCATCGATGTAGGTGGTATGGCACAATTTTTCTTGTGCACTATTCATACATTACTAAAAGTTTTTATTGCCATATATATTACTGTACGTTGGTGACAAGCACATCTTCAAAGTCAGTCCAGGTTAAACCGTTGTATTGGCTGCAGGAACCTAAAACAGCTCACAATCATACATGTGTACATGACAGGGAAGGAGGAAGATATCATGGGCTACCCCCGTCCTCACTCTCTCTCCATTCCCGCTCCCCCACCATCTTTTGCATTTGTTCATGTGCCCCCCCCCCAATGCCTCAGGACACTGATAAAACTTTTTGTTCCCAATATATATTAACTGTAACGTGGTTGTGACAAGGACATCTACAAGTCAGTCCAAGTTAAACCCTGTATTGCTGCAGGGAACATAAAAACTACCTCCCAATCATACATGGGTGTGACACGAACAGGGAAGGAGAGAGATATCATGGGCCATCCCACCTCCCTTTCTCTCCTTCCCCTCCCCCCTTTTGCATTTTTCTTGTCCAATGAATGTTCCCCTCCCCCCAGTTCATTCTTATCCTTACCTTAGTATTCATCTCCAAGATAATTTGAAATGGGACACCCAGGTTGCTCATGCAACTACAAAAGCTAGTAGGGTCCTTGGCCTCATAAAGAGGAACCTTTCCAACTGCACCGAGCAGCTCAAAGCCCACTGCCCCCCTATACCAGCTTAGTCAGGCCCCATTTAGAGTATGCTACAACCTGCTTGGGACCCTCACCTTTTTTATTTTTTTTTTCTGCTCCACCCCCCCCCCCCCAACCCCTTTCAAAAGCATTGTAGCCAGTTGGAAAGGGATGCAACGTAATGCCTGACAAGGTTTCGTCACACATAACTATAGTGAAACGGAAGGAGACGGTCACCAAGCTCCTCCCATGATCTCCCACTGGACGTCCTTGCAAGAACAGGAGGTCTGCCTCCAGATTAAAACCCCTATTGTATAAAATTTATCAGAACTTCTTATTGACAATACCCTAAAGAAAACTCCTTAAACCAGTTGACCACTGCAGGGCCTACTCGGAGAATGAACACGCAAAACTCCAACAACGCCTTGCCGTGTCGTATTAAATGGTTTTTTTTTTTTCTTACAAATACTCCCTTTTTCCCAAGAAACTATAAAGGAGTGGGAATATTTTACCTGAAGGGACTGTCAATGCAAGTAGTATAAATTCGTTCAAGCATAATTTACATTTTGATTAAGTCATATCCCCTCCCCGCACACCTCTGGCTCATATGCTCTACCTTTTTTTAGAGCCCTGCCAGTACACGAGAAGAAGAAGAAGAAGAAGAAGAATGCTCACACACTGATAAAAATTTTGTTCCCATATATATTACTGTTACGTGGTGACAAGCTCATCTTCAAGTCAGTCCAGGTTAACCCTGTATTGCTGTAGGAACCTAAACCACTCCCAATCATACGATCGGTGTTACCATGACAGGGAAGGAGAAAGATATCATGGCCCTACCCCCATCCCCCTCTCTCTCATTCCCCTCTCCCCATTTCCAATCCCCCCTTTTGCATTTGTTCTATGTGCAATGACTCACACGACTGATAAAAACTTTTGTTCCCATATATATTACTGTTACGTATTACTGCCTACACACACATCAGTGTGTTGAGGTACCGCCCGTGTCCCTTGTTTGGTAACCTCGAAGGTATAAAAAAATATCAAGTTTCGGTAATTATTTCATAAAAACAGTCGCAAGGCATGTGTAAAAACAAGTTTACTAAGCCCCACTGTCCGTATTTTCGCAAATTTAGATTTGAGCAACCTTACGGTGCGGAAACGTTTTTTCTTTCAGGCCCATTCCTGGAGCTTGTACGCTAACCTTAAACGATTTTAAAATAACTGCGTCCATCATGGACTATTCGCAACGTCGACTACCGCCGTGCAGACAAAGATGCAGTGATTGCTTACTCGCACGGCCGACCGGCCATGTACGTACCGCGTAAGATTGAGGGAACAACAGCATGGTACAAAATAGGTAGCGCTGGCCCAAATGCATATATCGCCAGCAGTGCATTGAACATATGGAGAGTGAATGAAGAAAATAAAGCTGTTTTGTTTTTTTTTTTGGGGGAAAAGGGATTTGACAACAGAGGAAACATCAAATAGGCTAAGCATGTGCCTTTCAAACTTCCTCTTAAAAACTACAGAATAGAGTACCTTGACTTGCATCGGTCGGTACTTTGTGTCGGTCAATGCATACAAAACATATCGCACATAGGCTCAACTACGTACGTACGTACTACCATGCGTACTACCTACACCAAATACCACGTAGTCGTATTTAGTAAAGTATGGTAGCTAGTCGACGTGCGAATAAGCGATCAATGCATCTTGTCCACACGGCGGCTAGTCGACGTGCGAATAGGCCCCACCTTTTACATATGGAGCTATAACACGCCTAGGCGAAGTCTTTGAGCTGCGCACATTCCGCCCCGCGAGCCTCATTTTTTTTCCCCACAAGGTTATGGGTAAATTTGATTTTCAGAATTTTTCAAAGTTGTTTCAAAATCATGGTTAGGGTTATTACTAAGGTTAGGGTTAAAAGGACAGGGTTATCTGGCCTGTTCTTTCATAATCCGGTGTCAGAATTACAAGAAAAGGGTCGAAAAGCTGTCATTTTGGAATTAGGGGTGCGGCCTATTTCCAAGAAGCTTATTGGTCCATTGGCATAATTTGCCCATATCCTCGTGGGAAAAAAATTGCGCGCCCCGCGAGGTAGTCTCGTATTTGTAAAACGTCTAATCAAGCGGAGGGGCCTTGTCAGTTATTACACTGCATATCAATCGTTATCGGGTTTGCTGTTCTCTGGTGCAAAGTGTCCCTGTATGTAGAAATGTCTTGACGTAAAAACCATAAGATTGTTTTCCTCGGAGTACATGTAGTTTGAACGCTATTTAGTGCACAGTGTGTGCAAAATAACGTTAGAAGTAATAAGAATTCTGTGAAGGTGACTCGCGATATATTGGGGTGTTTTTTTCTGTGCGAAGTTTGTGTACGTATGCAATATAGCTTACGTATCGACGCGACAAGACCCATCGTCTTTTTTTCGTTTAGTTCTGTAATCAAGCACATGAAGTTTAACATCTGTATTCGCCGCACTTTGCTGACAATCATGGGTAATTTTATCGACGATATTGCCAATGAAAGCAATTATCGATACCCTCAGCGATTTTAATCTGGACGCGTGTCCATCACACAATACTTGCACTACTGCCCTGAACGGTAAGAGGATTAAGACTCAAACTTGAAAGGAAATACGTCCACTCGCAGTTTTGAAGGAATTACCTGTGGGCAGAGAGCACAATAGCCTATTCACTGCGTCTCGAGTTGGGGATTTAATGCCGTCCTGGACAACTGCGAGGAGACGCATAAGAAAATTAAGATAAGGCGCCTAACAGCTCCGTGATAGCTTCAGCATCATGGCTCTTTCTAATTTCGGGGTCCCCACCAGGGCTGGAAAAAATGCAAATTTCCCGGTAAGCCGGAATTTATTTCCAGCATGATTATAATTCTTTACTATCTAAGCGGAGCGCGACCATTGGTTCGCGCGTAGCGTACAGAAAATTTTTGGCAAAATGAAGCCTCCCAGATTGCAGGAAACGGCCCTTCCGGGCCCTGATGATTGCATCTCAGGCCAGGGCTCGAAAAATATTTTTGAAAGAAGTAGCCGTCCAGCTTTTTGGTATCAGATTGTACGTGGTAACCCGACATGACTTTGTTTTAGCCCGACACTAAATTTATGCATATACATCTAGCACTCATACAGTAATACTGTACTTTGACTTGTTTGTGCATGAATTACTTATGTAAAGTCTCCTTGTGTTGTTTTTCTTCAAAGTTTGTTCACAGTTATTTTAGTTTTGTTCCTCTGTCATGCGATCTAGACTAGTGATCACTTACTTTTCTTCATGTTGGTTTTAAAATCATTCCAAATTCTCACATCGTTATAGATTTTTTGGGGGGGGGACTCTGTGGGATTTCCCGCGAGACGCAAAATTTCCCGGCAAGGAGCTTCCCGTTTTGCCGATTTTTTCCCGCCGTGGTCCCCACTACCAGATTCTGACAAACCAAAGATAATAACAGCATTCATATGCCTTTTTTCCATATCTAAAACATCCCTACGTACAGCTTGGGAACTTTCCATAACCTTTTTACTAGCAATTTCCCCCACAGCTGAGGACATATTATCTGTAAATTTGCCAGCCTCAATATCATTAAGTCTGCTACCTCAGGCCTGAACCTCTTGTTGAAGGTCATCAATTTCAGTTGTTGTTGCATTCTCATAAGGCCGTTCAAAATTTTCACTGCAGAACGGTTACAGTAACAACAAAACCAATGAAGGACAGGGGAGTCATTTTTACTATCTTCAACCAGAGCCTGATATTGACTTTCCAGAATATTTTGACACGAAGCATGAAACCATAATTCACATAGCTCACATTGAATTCCCTTATCGTCTTTATTTACTACCGCCCCACAGTCCCCACATTTGTCCTGAGATTTCCTACCCTTGTCAACCTGGGAAGTGCTAGCTTTCCTCTGAGAGGTAGAATGAGCCATTGCAAGATACGTCAGATAACATAAGCCCCAACAATAAAAAGAAACTTACTTGACGTGATACATCCACGATTCAGTAATAACTGTGGAAGGAAACTTATCTGGCATTGCCAAAAAGTGATTTTCAACGTGAGATCTGCCGAAACCATTCGACTCACGGTGAAACCGTGAGAGTTGGCAAGTCTGGAATTGCAACGATGGCACGCGTAATGTACAATTCGTTGAACTGGTACTTACGTAATATCCCCAGGCTACAGCACAACTGTTAGTAACACTGGCCTAGCCTACTTCGTTCTCAATGCATCTTGCATTATGAGCCTGGTAGAATTCTGGGGACATGATCCGATTTATGGACCTTGTCCCATATCTTGCCGGTTTGTACAAACTGGCCTCAACTATTATATCAGTAGGGGTGGTTATTTTAATTATGATTATTTTCATTGTGAATGATGTGTCGTTCTCAAAATAATTCTTTTAGAATCATTTATCCACATAAATGAACAAGTTGGTAACAACATTTTGAGAACGACACTCTTTCTAGTCTTACAAAAATAGTAAAAATTAGCTTTATCCCTAGTATGTAATGAACTAGGCTCTAAAATGCAAACCGGCAAGATATGGGACAAGATCCCGATTTTTGCTCGACGCCCTGGGGGTAACTTCCAATGCCTCGTCCCAGCAAAGCAGCTTCATCTGAAGGAGGCGTTTGCTGCCTTCAATTATTGGGCCGAATATTTGAATAAGCAAACTAACGTAGGCCTATATATAATATAGGGCCTAAGGGTAACTCTTAGTAACTTAGCATATGGCCATAGGCCTAGCCTATGGCTTAACGGTAGGACTTCGGCCTGTATTTCTTAGCTATTATCCTTACAGTTCTCATCTTACGCTCAGAGCTGGAGCTCATTAATCGAAGTGACTTCAACTATACTCTTGCCAAAATAGGTTCCCTGCAGTCCTCTGCATGAAGTTGGCGAAGACGGAAAGACGCCAATTTCGGTCAAGCTTTTGTGTGCAATTTTCACAGACTCAGTCGATTTGACTTTTAAGTTTTCCCAGGTACGTACGTACGTACGTACGTAGCCTATACCACAGGCGTTCGAAAGTATGATGGCACAACCTAACAAGGCCACTCTAAGAAAGTTTTCGTTCTTAAAAAACAAGACAAAAGAATGTGAATCTGTTTGTACCTGAAAAAGTTTTGGCGGACTTCACCTTATTTGAGAGCTATAAATCTTTACAACAGATTTTTCCTTTCAAGAGATACCATTACGACAAGTTCAGCGTTTCCAGCTCAAGCCTAAAATCAGAAGTAACCTAATAAGGCCAGCGGGCACTGTTTACAATTTTTGTACAGAGCTGTATGTACAGGTTCAGTGTAGGCAGTTTGTGCGTTCATTTTGAGCTGCATATCTTAGCGTGCAAGTGCTTGAAAAACAGGTTCATGTGCGTTAGCAAGTTTGTTTGCTATGCGTGTGCTGCATCAAAAATTGACGCACTGATTGTGACAGCAGTTTTGACGCGCTTTGTTGACTGTATCGATGCACGACATTCGAAAGTGGCCTTATTAGGTCATGTCACTATACATATACTACACACTATATATATATAATAAGACAAGGTAGGTCATTTCTCACGACGAAGCACCAACCTTGGCCAATTTTTACACTCTTACTCTTACTGCAAACCTCAAAAGACTTGATCGATCATACCATCTGTTCCAGCAGAATATTCAGCACCTCTTCAACTTCAACTTTGTGCATGAGATAAATTCTAAACAGTAAAAAAGGTGAGAAAATGAAACTAAGAATTAACAATGACCATGGCCTTAGGCCCGGTTGACTTAACTGCCAGCCAGTACTTCCACACTCTAAACCTATTTTTCCTGAAATGAATTTTAAAATTACTTGAAATTGGCTTGGTATTTTCTCTCTGATACTTAAAAAGGAATAAAAGACGCTTCCAAATTACTGATCCAGGATTTCATCCTGTCAAGCCATGCGTAATTTCAAAACGCCATACGGTATTTCCAGATTTCCTGAAATAATCCCTTCCAAAAGAGCATCCAGATATCCCAAATTTCGGGTAATTTCGGAAAGAGTGGAAGCACTGCTGCACGCGACACTGATGATAGCAGCCTGCGCAGCTATCCGTGCTATTTTTTTCACAGAAACACGTAATACAAGGTGAAGCGAAGCAAAAGAACCAAAATTCGCCATGCAGATTCGGCATTTTTTTCACGATCTGCTATCAGCACATGTAACGTGCACTGTGATTGGCCAACAGTAATGAACTAACATGGCGAAGTTTTCAAACCGAAAAAGACATGATTTCAACGTTGAAATGAATAAGCAAATGAAACCATAGGGATCTGTAGAATTGACCTTGATTGTGCAAGTGTATCTTAAACACTTTTCGTTTGACCACTTCTGTACGCACAAATTGTCACATGTTAACACGGAAAACGAAGACTTTTGGGTACTGCTCTCTCTATCTCTACACCCTTGCCCCCTCGGGCTAACAGTAATCCTCACACTGGCATAAGACTTGTTAATAGATTCAATTCCCTTGATCCTGAACACGAAAAGGATCTTAGTGCCTCACGTGTGGATACAGGCACATCATTGAAATCAAATCAAACAGCTATCAAAAAAGAGATCTCCCTTGTTTCTATAAACATCAATGGTATTCGCGGTAAAAAAATTGATCTTCAGGCCTTCCTTAGTGTGACTCATCCTGATATTATAGCTCTCCAGGAGACTAAAGTCGATGACTCCATTACTTCAAGTGAACTGGTTCCTTCCAGTCTGGATTATACCATTTTCAGAAACGATCGTACTCTTGGGGGTGGAGGCACTATGTTGCTGGTGAAAAACAACCTATCCCCCACGAACGTTAGTATCCTCACAAACGGATCGGAGTCAATTTGGGCTAAGTTTTCTGTCAATGGTACTACACATTATGTTGCCTCATGGTACAGGGACCCTGATGCTCCTTCTGAACATATCCTTTTGTTCAGGGAGCAATTAAGTAAAATCATGGCCAATCACAGAACTAGTAAGCAGCCACGGTTTCATGTCTTAGGGGACTTTAACTTCGGTAAAATTGATTGGACCACTAGGCTTCATAAAGATAATGGAGTGTGTCTTAGTAATAGTTCTGGAAAGTTACTCCTGGATATCTTAAATGACTTTGCAGCTGAGCAACTTGTAAGTTTCCCTACCAGAGGCACAAATACCCTTGACTTAGTTATATCAAACTCGCCAAATCAGTTCACTGAAATTTCCCCCTTAGATCAGTTTAGTGATCATGTGGCTTTATTCTGTAGACTGAGGTGTCTCTTTCCGATCAAAAGGAAACCTCGTAGGCTTATCTGGCAATTCTCTAAGGGTGACTATGGTGCTATGAGAAACGATACCCGGAGCTTCACATTGGGGTACTTCAATGGGGGGCAAAATAACCGTACTGTGGACGAAAACTGGCAGCTGATTAAGTCCTTTCTCGAAAGAACTGTTAAGAAGAATGTTCCCACCAAAAGAACTGGAGCTAAAACATCTCTCCCGTGGGTTACCGATAGCATTCGTAAGTTGATTAGAAGAAGGGACAGGCTGCATGCTATCTTCAAAAAAACTAATAATACCAAGATGCATGACAAATGGGCTGAATTGCGGTCTAGAATCAAAAGGGAGGTCCATATCTCCCATACAAATTATGTTAATGGTATGATTGGTGATATAAAACATGACACTAAACCTTTCTGGAGGTACATAAATGGCCAAAAAAAGGATAAACATGGCATCCCCCCTCTCAAGACGAATAGCAAATTAGCTATTACTGATCTGGATAAGGCCTGTGCTTTCAATGCTCAGTTCACAAGTGTATTTACCAAGACTTTGTTTAGTGTTATCCCTTTCTGCAGACCAGCTTGTAGCAGAATGGCTGATATTACCATATCTACTCATGGAGTTGAAAAACTGTTAAAGGGCTTGAATAAAAACAAAGCCGTTGGACCTGATAACATTCATCCTTGGGTCCTTAGTGAAATTGCCTCTGACTTTGCTCCTATGTTAAGTCACTTGTATCAGCAATCCCTTACAAGCGGTAGGATACCGGCTGATTGGAAGATGGCAAACGTCTGCCCTGTTTACAAAAAAAATGACAGTTCTCTCCCTAGTAATTACCGGCCTGTTTCGCTCACTTGTATTTGCTGTAAATTGTTAGAGCATATTATAAGTTCCAACTTGATGGACTTCTTTGAGGCAAACAATACACTTTCAACAAAGCAGCATGCTTTTAGAAAGTCGCATAGTTGTGATACCCAACTAGTATCAGTCGTCGAAGACTGGGCTTCGGCCCTGGACTCACAAAAGCAGGTTGATGTCTTCATCTTGGACTTTGAAAAGGCCTTTGACACCGTGCCTCATGAACTGCTAAAAACCAAACTGTTTAGCCTTGGTGTTTCCAAACAGGTTCTTCGGTGGGTCGACGACTTTCTCTCTGATCGTAAGCAAGCTGTTGTAGTTAATGGTACTCGGTCCCCTTTTGATGATGTTGTCTCAGGTGTTCCTCAAGGATCTGTCCTAGGACCCATTCTTTTCCTTGTTCATATCAATGACATTGTAAATGCTGCCTCCTCTAATATTAGACTTTTTGCTGATGACTGTGTCTGTTATCGGGTCATAGAGAATGTTAATGATTGTTGTTTGCTCCAGAAAGACATACATAATCTAGGTCTTTGGGCCAAGACTTGGGGCATGAGATTCCAGCCCTCTAAGTGCAACATCATTACTTTCGCTAGAAAAAAAAATCCGGTTAACTTCGATTATGTCTTGAACGATGTGAAGTTAGTTAAGGTTGACTCGATAAAGTACCTAGGTGTCACGATTTCTAACGACTTAAACTGGGATAAGCACATTCAATCTATCTGCAATAAGGGTAATAAGATTTTGGGTATACTTTATAGAAATTTATCATTTTGCTCTCGCGATGTGAAGTTAGCTGCCTACAAGGGTCTCCTTCGGCCTGTTTTGGAGTATGCTTGTTGCGTATGGGACCCACATCAGTCTTATTTACAAGATAAGCTAGAGAGCATCCAGAGGAGATCGGCTCGTTTTGTAAGCTCCGAATTTTCTCGCGAGCCAGGGTCGATGACATCTATTTTGAAGGACCTTGATCTCCCCACGCTAGCTGATCGTCGCAAGCAAAACAGACTTATTCTCTTCTCGAAAGGTTTTTTTGGTAAGGCTAATATTCCCATGGACAAACTCAGTCATCCAACTCGGAAAACTCGTGGGATGCACAACCTCCATTTTTGTCAACTCTACTCTCGGTCTAATTGTTATAAATTTAGTTTTCTTCCTAGTACTCTGAAAGATTGGAATAACCTTCCTGCTACTTTGATTGATGGTTTAGATAGTCATAGAGATCCTATTCAATATATTACCAATTTTATTAGGGCAAAATAGGGCACCCCAGACGCATGTGCGGTGTAGTAATGTCCTTTGGATGTGTCACCGTGATCCGAAAGAAGAAGAGAAGAAGAAGACTGTTAGTTCATTTACTCTTGGCCAATCACAGCGCACGTTACATGTGTTAATAGCAGATCGTGAAAAAAAATGCCGAATCTGCATGGCGAATTTTGGTTCTTTTGCTTCGCTTCACCTTGCATTACGTGTTTCTGTGAAAAAGATAGCACGGATAGCTGCGCAGGCTGCTATCATCAGTGTCGCGTGCAGCAGTGCTTCCACTCTTTCCGAAATTACCCGAAATTTGGGATATCTGGATGCTCTTTTGGAAGGGATTATTTCAGGAAATCTGGAAATACCGTATGGCGTTTTGAAATTACGCATGGCTTGACAGGATGAAATCCTGGATCAGTAATTTGGAAGCGTCTTTTATTCCTTTTTAAGTATCAGAGAGAAAATACCAAGCCAATTTCAAGTAATTTTAAAATTCATTTCAGGAAAAATAGATTTAGAGCGTGGAAGTACTGGCTGGCAGTTAAGTTCAACCGGGCCTAAGGCCATGGTCATCGTTAATTCTTAGTTTCATTTTCTCACCTTTTTTACTGTTTAGAATTTATCTTATGCACAAAGTTGCATCCGAAGAGGTGTTGGATATTCTGCTGGAACAGATGGTATGATCGATCAAGTCTTTTGAGGTTTGCAGTAAGAGTAAGAGTGTAAAAATTGGCCAAGGTTGGTGCTTCGTCGTGAGAAATGACCTACCTTGTCTTATTATATATATATAGTGTGTAGTATATGTACTTTCGAACGCCTGTGGCCTATACAGCGCGCGGCGGGAGTTTCAAAATTCCCAAGATAATGATCCAAAAATACCAAAGAATTCCCAAGCTCAAGTAACACGCGTGGTAGGCCTACATAGAGCAGGAACTGATCTATAGACCTTTTTCCAAATAGCAATTACAAAGGATTGTGGGATCGAGTTTTGGTGTGTGTCGTTTTCGTCAATGGTATTTTACTGTGGACAAAAAAATGCGTACTTAAAGTCTATCCCATAATCCTTTGTAGTTGCTATTTGGAAAAGGGTCTATGACCGAGTATTAACACCACGGACTTCAATATATGGACAGAAGATTACGCAATCAATACGGTCGCCACTGTTCGAACAAATTTTGGCTAACCAAGGTGGCCGCCGGGCTACTACCATTTGCCCAATTTGACGATGAATCTGCAACATTTCAGACAAAATATCAGTATGAATGGAAGAACAACATCACATTCCTCCATTCTATTTGATGAATTTGACCTGAGCTTGCATTCTTTCGAAAATATTATGTTTTTCGATACCGAGCCACTTGAGCAAGTCCAAACTTTTACACACAAGACTATAGCAGGCAGCCATATTGGTAAGCCTAGTCGTGTACGTACGGTGGAGACAATTTACGCATAGGACGTTAGTGCAATATGCTCTGTCCATGTATATAAGAAGTCCGTTCTTAACACCTTAATTGGAAACAGTTCTTGTAACATATGGTCACGTGCTAGTTCCACTTTGCAACACCCACATTACTTATTTACCGTTGTGTACTTTCGACGGATTGTGCTTGTATGCACTCACGAATCACATTCCAATACCCGGACACAGCAGCGTTACTGAGGTGCTTGAAGTGGGGGAGGGACAGGGACGGATAAGGTAAATTTACCGACAGCATACAGTCAATATACCGACACTTTGTGTCCAAGGGTTATCACTTAACAAGTCACCCCGCACCTGTGACCCCCCATCCATCCAGGTGGCGCCAGGATTTGCCCGACAGGGCCGGGACAGACTCCCCGACGGGAGGGCCAAAGACCCGAAGCCTCGGACAGCTCCGACCCCGTCGAGAGGTTGGTGAGGGAGAATTTAAAGAAAGCATGTGTACTATACCAAGTCATTGCGGGGCATTTTTGCATAAAATTTGTATTTACTAGAAGAAAATAGTTCCGCGCAGATTTAATGTTTTTGCCGGACTCTAAGCTGTTAAAAGGCGTGCGAAGCACGCGAAATTATTTTGGGTGAGCCTATACACTAAAAAGAATCTGTGCTTATTTAAAGCTTACATAGGCCAATTGTCCTGGCAGTTGGGCCCTAAGGGCCCAACTTACATTTTACTTCCCTCCTCGAGTCACTAGCCGTACCGCAAGACAGATACCAGCAGACAAGAAAATATTAACTAAGTCTAGCGAAATGAGATGAAATTCCCAACATTTAAAGTTCCATGTATTCTACTGATAAAGTCACTTAAAAAGATGGAAAGGGTTTGTAGCCTACTATGTTTCGCTATAAGTAACGGAACTGAGGACCAGTGGATAAAGCGTGCCGAAAGTTTTGGTTTTATCTCAGAAAGGACCCTTTTGGAAAGCCAAAATAAATAAATTGACCATATGTGGCGACAGAATTTGCCAGCGAACCCAAGTTCCGTCAGCACCTTTACCGAGGGGGTGGTGAGAAGTAGATATGAAGGTGCCTGACTATCTCATGCCATTGCAGGGCATATTTTGCACTATATCACTTATTACTTCAACAGCCGAATTGTGTACTGATAGTGATGTTCTTTTGAGTCTAAATCGTGACATTGCAAAGCGCGAGGAGCGCGCGAAAATTTTTAGTAGGCTTACACTAAAAACATATATAATTATTAAGAACAAAAAAGACAAAATAAAAAGTGTAGGGGTTGTAGACCGTATCGGGGATAACATACATTGTGTCGAAAGCACCTGGACTGCCCGATGGAATAGCCAAACTTTGCTCCGTTAGTCGCTCACCAACTAACCCTATATAGAAAACCTTTTAGAGGACAGTTTTGACCACGTTGCTGAGATGATGTGGTCAATTTGTGATGTGCATCTGGTAGGAAGGTAATTGAAGTACTCATCCTGCAAAAATAAAGAAAATGTAAGGTATTTCAGGCACTTTTTGGCAATAATTATATCCTTCCGAGATGCAAACTCGCATTTTGAATGAAGTAAAGAAGCAGGAACCACAAGCTCTTCCAGCTCAAAATGTCAACGATCATGGTACACAAATTTGAAATCATTGTGAAAGGCCTACCCGTTAGCTTACGTTTGATGGGTAGCTAAATCGGTACTTGTTGAAAACTTCTGCAATGATCCAGAGGCCACAAAACGGATCAAAAGTCGTAAGTCAATGCATGATTAATTGAAGAAATTTCCTTCGCGCAAAATATTGACTGACAAATTTAGTCCTTAACATTTTTTGTTAGGTGCAGTGTATACCATGATGTTGAGAGTATCAGCTCAACCTGTGTCTTGGATGTTGAAGCAAATGAATTCAAGTACTCGATCGTTGGGCAAAATAAGTGGAAAATGAAGGAACTTTAGGCAACGTTTTCCCTTACATCCTTCCGCTATGGAGAAATACATTTAATCAGTAGTGTTAAACTGTAAGACAATACATAATAATTATAGACGCTCCTCTCGATGCTAAAAATTCCAACGGTCATTACTTTACACACATTTGGAAACACTATATATGGACAGTCAGACTCGGAAACTTTGGTACAGTAACGGCTGGGAAACAGTGTGCCAATTGAAAACTTCTACAAGGATCCAGGGGCCTCGAAACAGATCAAAATTTATTTGCTACACAGTGGCGTAGCTAGAGACGGGGTGCAGGGGCGGCCTCCCCCCCCCCCCACATAAAAAAGCCTTCGAAGGCCTCTGTCGGAAATTTCTAGTCTCTGATAAATAAAAACAATTTATTTGAAACACTTACAACACTTCTTATGTTTTAAAGTAGAATTACACATAGAAATGGTTACTGACAAGGCCTGGAAGTGTCATTTAAGGCAATCTCGGAGACATTTTAATCTAAATTTTTTCCGCGCGCTACACGCCAGATGATGGTGGCGCTACTCTTAGATAGTACATCATTACTTCAAGATAATAATTAGTAGGAAACTTTTTGCTTTTGCCCCCCCCCCCCCTCACAAAACTATCTAGCTACGCCACTGTTGCTACAGTTGATAATAAAGGAACTGATTCGGGTCTGTTTGATACAGCTTCATACATCCGCGAGTGCAGGATCTTTTAATGAAGAGAAAGGGGTGACTTCAAGTTTGGCAAATGACGAGTGTAGCGACCTTTGGTAGAGTGCTGTAAAGGATCTTCAACCCAGGACGCCCAGTGGCTCCACCCACCCAAACATCAAGTAAATCGTATAAATAGTATCCTCAATATATGTTTTCCGAGCTGAAGAAACTGGAAAACCCTGCGACCGAGAAGACAACCGACGGCTCCCCGTGCTACCCCTGAGAACCCCGCCCCACCCCTGTCTTCCTGTTATGTCATTTATAGGGCAAAGTATGAAACATTTACATTGTAGGTCATTCTATAAACATTACTACAGAAAAATAACGTATGGCATTCAAGCATATCGAAACAACATCATTTGGACTTGTTTAGTGCCATATAAAGTACGGTACTATTTCTTTAAAATACCGTTGAAATGGTTGTCCGTTCCAGCTCTCTTTCCCCTCCCCCTTCCCTCACCTTCAAATGATGTGCCTCTTTGCTTTGGGCGGTTATTTTTTCAGTTTTAAAGGTACGGTGATGCAAGAAAGAAGACCTCCGATATATTATGAAACAGAAAGTTACAGCTGGGCCGGTAAGGGAGGTAAATTACCGAAATTTCATTTACCTTTCCTAAGGGCTGATCCAGGATTTCAAAGTGGGGGGGGGGTGTCTCCATGTAGACAAAGTTCTTTACAGATGGAAAAAGGACATTCTATCCTTAAAAAGTTGTGGGTTCGCCGAGGCGGAAGTATGCTACGGCCTTACCACATTTTTGGCCGAGGAAAGGGTGGCCTTAGCAACCCATACTATTGAGTTCCTTCCCCGAGCTTGTCATGGTAGTGTCGTATGCACGGAGCCGGGAATGACTCTCATTCTGTGACCACAGTCCATGATCTGTGCTACCTCCTCACTTGGTAAATCATACACTTCCATGCATGTCAGCATCAAAGCAGGGACAGGGCCAACTAGTGAGGAACTTGGCTATTTAATCTAAGAAGTGGTTCATTTTCTGCGAGTTCTGGGCTTGCTGAGTAAATTTCCCCAACGTGCATGGTTAGTTGATTCCGAAGCATACTGAAAGTAATTGATTTACCCCTTCCCTTCGTGTTCGAGACTAAAAGGCGGGGCGTATCCAGGATTTACTAATAGAGGGCGCGAGCATGACTGATCGCCGTCCTGGAGGAATGTTCTAAGGGAGGGGATTTATCTCACGGGGGATATGCAGTATGTTGTGTGATCGCCGGTGTCCCCCTCCCCTTTGGAAAACTTTTGCTTTTTTAGGAGGGCTGAAATGAAAATGGTGTTATATATGCCCTATTTTTAAGCCTATTTATGTGCTATATTTTTATCTTGTAATGAGGAAATACACACTTCATCAATATGACAAACGAAGAATTTGCAATTGAAGTGCATTCATCAGTAGGTATCGAACTTGGTTTACCTATTTTGGCAGTTTTGTAACAAGGTTCATGTTAGGTTGTTACTAGTATTGGAATACACGGGATTTATCTCACGGGGGATATACAGTATGTTGTGTGATCGCCGGCCTGGGGAGTGGTGTAAGGGGAGGGGGTGTCCCCCTCCCCTTTGAAAATTTTTGAAAAATTAGATGTCCTAAACATGCAATCTGGTGTGCCACATATGCTACCATTTGAAGTAAAATTTGTGTTAAATAATTTACGGTTTTAAGGAACTAAAAAGAGCAGAATCAGTGAGGGGGCATGGCCCAATGCCCCCATACGCCACTGATTCCTATCATAGCGGAGCACCACTATTGGTTGGCGGGCAGCGCACCCGGAAGTTTGGCTAAAAAGGCCTCCCAGATCGCCGTAAATGGCACCTTGAAAGTTGTTCGTTAGTTTTCTGAACATCCTTTATTTTGAGATATCCGCCATGTCTTGATCATGGTCATCTTCCTTTGTCACCTTATGCAGGTAATGTCCTGGGGAAGGGGTATAAGGGGAGGGGTGTCCCCCTTTGAGAAATTTTGTTCATGTAAGATAGCTTAGACGCAAAATGGTGTTATCCTTGATCGATTTTCGAACTGATCATATGCTGGAAAACTTTCGCAATGAAGTGAATTTTTACTTTTGATTATAAAGGAAATACGTCTTGTCTAAGTAGAGGTATCTCCTCCCCCTGAAATTTTTTGTTGAGACAAGGTACCTTAGATGCAAAATGTTACATCTTAAATTAATTACATGCTTAGAAATTATCATTATAAAGTTGTGATATTTTGGCTTTGGCATGGCACTCGTAAAAAGGTGTAACGACAAATAAATGCTACGAATGTTAAGGGTGTATGCTACTTGTGCTATTATATTGCTCTAAGATTCCCTACTGATGCGAAGTCCCTGCAGAGTTCGAAGATCATGTACTTTTGTCGTAAATGGGCTTTGGTCACAATATTGTATTATTGACCCAATAATGGGTATAAGATGTTGAGTTTGTAATGTGACAAATGCGCGCGAAGCGCGCCGAAACTTTGCATTTTGCATCGGTGTCAGTCAAGGATTTCGAGACCTATTAGACTAATGATATAATTTTCGCACATGTTATTTTTTTTTGGACACTTAAAATCCCAGTGGGGGAGCGACTGGGAGCCTGAGGGCGACAAGCTTTCATGGGGCAGCGGTCGCCCCCACGCTCCCCCGTTCCCCCGTAGCTACGCCAATGTATGTAATGGACCGTTAAATAATGTCACTGCCCTGTCCCTTAAGCTAAACTTTTTCATCCTATTTTCATAATAGCCTACTTTTTTATCGCACAAAAATTAATCGTCGTCAAATTTTGTGTACTGAGAAAACGAAAACCAACAAAACGAAGGATTTTGTTAATAAATTTTAGTCGCGCATGTATTTGGTAGAAATTAACTTTACCAACTGACAACACAGATCTATGTCTGTGAATGGTCAGCACACCTGATTAGATGTTCGGTCACTCTCTACCCCTTAATTTGTTCTTCAGTCCCTCCTTTAATGTCCTTTTTTCTGTGTGAAAATCGCAGGTCTATATATTTTTTATTATAATTTATTATAAATTTCGTTCCCACAGTCCGTTTCCTTTTATCTGAAACTGCTGCTCGGCTCACTCTTTCGTCCCTAAATCTTCCGTTCTGATTTCTCACCATCATGATTTCCATGCCACCCCCCCCCCCTTTTTAACTCCCTCGTCCTTGTCATCCGCTCTTGCAGTTTGCAAAGTCAGCCCTACTCAATCCCCGTTCCTGTTCCAGCCACTTTCAGCCTTAACATCCTTTCATATTCTATCTTTTCTATCATTCCTAGCCCTGCCTTTCACAGCACTAGTCCCCGTGTAGGTCTTTCTCTGTTTTATTTATCAAGCCAATTTCCTCTTCTCCCTTCTTCTTATCAATAATCCGCTATTCTTTTCTATTTAGAGGCTTCACCTATACATCTCAGCAGAGATCGCACAAAGAGGACAAAGACTTCTACCTATAGCAATTCAACCCTGTAAATTAACTTCCTGCCTTATCTACAATAGTAGGCCTCAGTGTATTGCAGCAGGGAGGTGTTATTATTGCAGCCCTGGTTAAATATATAATTGCAGCAAAGTCTAGTCCATGAACGACTTACGTAAGGTATAAATCTGCATTGCCTGGTGCCAAAATCGTGAGTAAAACGAGTGTATATATGCTTCTGTATTTACTTTTCCCAAATGTTCCATTCAAAAGACAATTAAAAATTCCAAAAACCATTTAAATAACTTTTATCCACTTTTACACTTTTTGTTTCTTTTTATGTTGATTACAAGTCAGTATTTGCTATACGAGTTACTCCAAAATAACCCCCTTGCCTTTTTGTGGAAAATTTTCACAGAAAGGCAGCAGGTGATGAGTCATCAATTGGGAGTAGGACAAATAGCATTCTTGACGCCTTTCGTAGCGTTTTCCGTTCAGTGTTAAGCCATTTTAACTCCGAAGTTCGTGCTAAACATCTCTAGATGTATCTAATTTAATCACTGGAAATGATTCTCACAACATAAAGCATTTCAAATCAGCACTTTTCAGTTTAAGGGGGAGAAGTCGTTTTTCTAATCTATGCGTCAATCTTTAAACCCGTCAAACAGGCGCGGCGCCACGGAGGGGGGGCAGGGCAGGCATTTGCCCCCCTATGGTTTTTCAACCCAAAAAATAAAATCGTCTAAAAAACGTTTTAAGACACATAATTTTGTAGGTGGTGGGGTGAGGTGTTACAGTATGTCACCCATCTATCACAATATTAGGTTAATTGTTCGTTACAAAATACCTAAGACTTACAATCCCCGCACGCATGGGCGTCAATCCTGGGGGGGGGGGACGGGGGGACACGTCCCCCCCCCACATTTCGATGGGTGGGGGACACAATATCAAATGTCCCCCCCCCCCACACATTTGCGTGAAAGAGTAGTGTCGTGGCTCTATTTGACTGGCTTTTTGAATGACATGTAGGTTTGTTGGGCAATTGTTAAGTGCCTCGATGCGGATTCTGAATGTAGATTTCGTCAGGGAAATCTTAATTTCGGCGCGCTTCGCGCGCATGCGTCACGGCTTGCACTCCTTCTCATTACCATTAAGAAGGTAATTATACATGGAACTTTTCTGATCACAACACTTTCCGAAAACAGACATACATCTCCAAACATCTGTAGGGGCCTCGCACCAATATGGGATCATTCAATTAGTGGGGAGGGCCATTCGACCATGGCCACCCTCACTGATTCCTATTTTTTTTAAGTTTCTAAAAATACGTAAATTTTTTAACACAAATTTACTTCAAAAGGTGGCATATTTGGCACCAGATTGCATGTAAGGATACCGAATTTTTCAAAATTTTCAAAAGGGATGGGGACACCCTGTTGGGCCACGGCCCCCTCACTGATGCCTTTTTTTTAGTTCCTAAAAATACGTAAATTTTTTAACACAAATTTTACTTCAAAAGGTAACATATGTGGCACCAGATTGCATGTAAGGACACCTAATTTTTCAAAAAATTTCAAAGGGGAGGGGCACCTCTCCCCTTGTAATGATCCTTGACTTAAGATCTAGATAAGTAAACATCGTGACATATGCAGTATGGGCCCTTATGGGCCCTGCTAGCTGCACTGAAATTAGTGACAATTTTGTGTTAAAGAGTGAAAGTTTTTTGTAATCTAGAGGTATTGAGAGGCAAAGATTTCGCCAAAGAACTTGCAGAGTGAATACAAAAGACAAGGTGTCAGGTGACGTGCTGTTGTGCACAGTGGCACCAGCTGTTGCGGGCAAAGTAGCGGCGTGCATTCCCTATTCGATTTCGAAACTGTCTGAAAAGTTTTAAAATGAACTCAAAGGCCTTTAAGTTACAGACAGTGGCGTCGGCACAGTGGGCAATGGGTGACGTGTGTCCCCCTCCCCCATCGAATCTTGAAAATTTTTAAAATGTTCCCAAAGTCGTTTTATAAACTACAGATTTTTGTGGAGGGTGAAATGTATTTTTGATGATTGGTTTATTTGTTCTTACCATTTTCTTTCACAAACTGTTCTCAAACTATCATAAGTTTTGGAAATTCTTGACAAATTCCAAAGTTTTGCACGCTCCGCTAGCGTCAAGCCTTGTGTCAGAGTTGTCCTTATTATCAATAGCTTTTGGTAACTACTCACGGGGGAACAAAGGAGCAAAAGTGATTTTTAAGAATTCTCAGTCAGAAGATTCGTTTCTGAATAGTATAGGTTGGTGGGAAAGTGACAGTGTCCGATGCAGGTTCTGAATGCAGGTTTTGTCATGGACTAATATTTTATTCAAAATTTCGGCGCGCTTCGCGCGCATACGACGGGGTTTACACCCGATTGCATATACCATTGACAAAGCTATGACGCAAGAAATTATTCCAATGCAAACATTTTTCTAAAAAGTACATTCTCCTTCTCTGTATGGCTCTCATCATTATGGGATCTTTGACTAATCTAGTCTAGCACATGGTCTGAAAGATTGAAATTACGTAATTGCCGTTGCTTATTTTCCAAACATTTTACCGCGACGTTCAATAACGACGAAAATCTTTTCTGAAACGAATTTTGCCTGTCCACCATCCTTCTTGCTATACCTAAAAAGACAAGGTGATATATCATCTCTCCTCCGATATGGATGTCAGGTTGTGAGAGTCCTGTTGGTCCCCCTTTTCAGGGCACAATTAATGCAGAGCTCCCGGGAGGCTCTATACCGAAAATTTTCGGCGCGCTTCGCGCGCAATTGTTTACGCTTACTGATAGAGGTACGTTTTTATTGAGTGATGGATTTATTTTTATCACTTTTAACCAAAAATCATTTGAAATCTTTCACGATTTTTGCGAAGTCTTCTCAATATTTCTTGATTTTCGCTTGATCTGCGCAGTTTTAGCCTTGAATTACTCCTTTTACTATCAATAAGGACCAAAAAGTATTCGCATTACTCATCGGTGGGGTTCTACCTTAAGCCAATTATTTGTGTGCATAAACGTGATTTCAGAGTTTCGGAGTAAAATAAGGATGTAAAGCAACTGATATTCATTTCTTCACCCTCCTCTTCTTATGAGAACTGAAAACTTAGTATCGAAGCCACCTTCTAATTGATAGACACACATAAAGGGAATTGACACCGTTTGTAATAGCAATGGTTTTAAATGTAAATTCAAATTTTCACGGGCAATTGTTTCATCTGACGTCCTACACCTGAATACCGTATAACGAAAATAAAACACTCATTATGGCAAAAATCATTTTCAAGTTACCTGCATGGGTTCATAATGTTGGCGTGTAAGTTTTAAGATAACTTAGATTCTTCGGAACTTCTGCAGGTACATATAGTAACTTATACTGAGCCATACACATCAATTTCCATGCAATATGAAAAGGTATGAAATCTCACTGACATAAGAACTGGAGCCGATTTCTGTGCTCTCAAAATAAAATACTGCGAGAGCTTCCGGGGGCTTCGCCCCCTGGGCCCTATCGCGGGCCCCTGGACACCACGCATAGAAATTCGTGCTTTGCGCTCGTGGTGCACCTTTGGTGCACATGAGATTTTCCATCTTGGCCCCCCTCAAAATTTCTGGATCCGCGCCTGCAGATGGTGATTGTTAATACACTTACGACTACAAAGTATTCTGAAAACGCCCTTGCTAATCCTTCACACCTTTGCTATACTACGATCAGCTCCAAAAATATCCCAAAGATATCCATTTTGCATCTAAGCAACCTTAAATGAACAAAAATTTCTCAAAGGGGAGGGCTACGCCCCCTTCCTTTAGACACCTACCCCAGGATGACACCTTTATATAGTGACAGAGGAAGGATCCCCCCTGCTGTATACAAACGCAGGGTGGATAAAAAGGTGCAATTTACACGCCGCCACTGCAGTTAGTAAAAACATCCAGCCAGTCGGAAATTTAGAATTCACTACATTATGGTCATTTTCCAGCCATGTACGATCAGCTCCAAAAATATGTCAAAGATAGCATCGTTTTGCACCTAAGCAGCCTTAAATTAACAAAAAATTTTCAAAGATGATGGGGATTCCCCCTCCCCTTAGACCCCTCCCCCAGGACGACTCATTTATGTAGTGACAAAGGAAGGATCCCCACTGCTGTATACAAAACGCAGAGCGCATAACAAAGTGCAATTTAAACGCCTCCACTCAGTTGGAAAATACATCCAGCCGGTCGGAATTTGGGACCTTCACACCCCCAAATATATCACCCTAGCAACGGGCCTGGTCGGGTCCATGGTCTCCGACAATGATCCACGCTGCGAAGCGTTGTTTTAGATATTTTGGGACATGGTGAAAATAACATATTGATGTAATCCCGTGGACTCCGTGTATTTCACCTGGCAGATCATCTATGATGGTTATGTTAACTTTGAAATGATAATTCTTATTAGAATAGGACAACGTCAGCCATCATAAGGCGGGGGGGGGGGCCTATAGGAAGACGCTCCCTCTTCAAAACCAAAGGTATTGGTTTGTGCTAAGTCATGTATGTCCCCCGTCCCCCTCCCCCCCCCCCACATCTGAATACGGATTGACGCCCCTGCCCGCACGGATAACGTTTTCTGTTTTCTCCATTGTTTACGTGAATGCAGGTTAAGTATTACTTAAACACTAAGGCCATTATACATAACGCGCAAACAAAAAGGGCATAGGAACCGAGAGTAAAGCTAAAACAATGCAGTAGTATACCCTAAAGCCAAGTTATTGTGAGACCTTACACATATGGTGTCACAGACCAAAAAAGTTTTCCCTCTCTTGGAGAAAAAGTGCGTACCATTGCAAGTTGCACCAAAAATACAGACAGCTAATTTGTGCATCAGGGGATACGCCTGATCCATGAATCTCTATCTAACCAAAACCCCAACCCTACCCGTAGCTCGGAATATATTTTCGTCCGGGGGAATCTTCGGTCTTTAGTGAACCTTCGACCAAGTGAACCTTTCGTCTATGGGTATTCCCCCCTGTCCGTATTATGTAATGTTTGGCGATCTCAAACATTTACGGTTTCTCCATTCCCAGCATGTGACCATTTAAAATTTAGAACGTGAACATATATATTGGAGGTATCATGAGTCAATCACTTAACGAACATTTTGACAATAAAATGAATTAAACTTTGAAGTAATATTATATGTCTCCCTTATTGCATATGCGAAGGAAGCGGGGGGCTGGGGGCTAAAGCCCCAGTCAAAAATCTGGGGGCAGAAGCATACTTCTGCCCCTAATATCCAAGGTCAAAACCCCTTATTTGTCTCTTCAGTAAAAACTGTAAAAAATTTGCAGTAATTTTCCTTAAAATTTGCCCAAAATGTTGCACCAAATTGCATCTGAGGACCCTCAAATACTCAAAAATTTTCCAAAGGCCCCTTAGACCCCTCCCCAGGACAGCGATCCGAAACAAGGTTCAGCCCCCAGTCTCGAAAAGTCACCTACGCCTATGCCTTATTGTGCTTTATTTTGGTGTTGTCTCGACTAAGTAATCCATAGAAAACGAATTTTAAATAGTAGATGCATGGCCGTACACAACACAATCTTTACTGTATAAAGAAATCTTGAGTCAATCAGAAAAAGAGCAAAGAAAAACAGGGCAGGGGCAACCGCCTCCTATCATTTGCAAGAACAGGGGAAAGAGAGAAGGAAAAGAACAGGAAAAAAGAAAAGGAGAAAACGAAAGAGAAGAAGGGGAAGCGAAGGAGAAAGAAGAAAGGAGGAGGGTGGAGTAGGCATATATTTGATCCATATAATTAGTCCAGAGCTTCCAGGAGTCCCTATTCCGGTGTCTGCCAGCCTTTAGATACCTTGTATAATGCATATATGAAGCAACGAAAATATTCGTAATAGTTCGTGTTTCCGTCGACTCAACGCACGTATTTTTGAGTGAAAACATACCTATACATAAAAGGGGGTGGCTTCAGGAGATTTGTTGACTACATACCCTTCTCTAAGACAACAAAGGCTACTCTCTTCTTTCACTAAACCAAAACTTAAAATTCAATAAAATTATTAACACTTTTCAGCCATATATGATAGCTCAAAAATACCAAAGACATCACCATTTTGCATCTAAGCAATCTTAAATTGATAAAAATTTCTCAAAGGGGAGGGGACACCCCTCCCCAGAAAAGCATCTTTCCCCCAAGCAAAAATTAAAATTCAAGAAATTATGAACACTTTCTTACATATATGATCAGTTCAAAAATATACCAAACATGTCACCATTTTGCATCTAAGCAATCTTAAACTTATAAAAAATTTCTCAAAGGGGAGGGGAACCCGTCCCCAGAAAAGCATCTTCCCCAAAACAAAAATTAAAATGACTAAATTATAAACTTTCCAGCCATATATGATCAGTTCAAAATATGTACTAAAGGCATCATCATTTTGCATCTGAGCAACCTTAAATTAACAAAAAATTTCCTAATGGGGAGGGGGACACCCCCTCCCCTTAGACCCCTCCCCCAGGACGGCGAACACTCATCTCACGCTTTGCCCTCCCCCCATCGAAATACCCTGGCGCCGCCCCCGCCGTCAAATAAACAAGAGGTGTTATCCAAGTTACTCCAGTTTTTATCCGAGTTATTCCAGTTTTAGTTCCGAAAGGTTTTGTGGATGGGACTTGGCACGTGAGCTTTATATGGAAGTCAGTGGACACAGCAAAAAGGAAGAAATGTGAAAACTGCAATTCTTCCCAATTTCGCAGAAGAGGATGCAGTCGAAATTTGTCATTTTTACAAGTGGGACAAGGAAGAGGACAGCAAAATCCTCGAAGAAGTTTTGAAAAAATTCGAGTTATTGCAATCCACGAAAAAATGAGTTACGTGGGAGAGACATGATGTGTTTAATACACGCGACCAACAACCAACAGAGTCCATCGATCAGTACGTCACGGACCCTTAACTTAAATCCAAAAGTTGCGAATTCGGACCTTTAAGAGACGACCTTATTTGTGATCGTATCGTTTGTGGAATAAGGGACGATAACGTTAAACGCCGACTCCGGCCTAAAAGAAGTGAACCTCACCCTACAGACTGCACTCGATATTTGCAGGGCTGCTGAAGTAACTGTCACGCAAATGAAAACCCTCTCCTCGGAGAAAGCAGTTTGGGTTGCTGCGAAAATTACTCGCAGTAGGCCTACTTCAAAGCCAGGCAAAGACACATCCCATAAAAGTTTGTGCGGAAGGTGTGGCAATAAACACCATCGTAGGGAAGAGGACTACCCCGCTATGGGAAACTTTGCAGAAACTGCAAAAAGTCAAATCATTTCGCGAAAGTTTATCGAACGAAAAAAGACAAAGGACAATATTTGGCTGGCAGAAATGTAAGTAGTGTTCAGCAAATGGATAATGATGATACTACAGACGGAAACGAATTCTTCGTTGGGGTAACGAATACACCAGGCAAACGCCCGAAGAACAATTCATGGACAGTCAACTTGTCAATAGAAGGTAAACCAGTAACGGTACAAATCGACACGGGAGCCCAGTGTACTAATGTAATGTCACAGAAGACTTATTCAACACTTAGTAAAGAAAGGTTGATTTAGGTTAAGGACAATCTAGTAGGATTTAGAGGACAAAAGCTTCGCCCAATTGGACGCACACAGTTAGAATGTTCCTACAACAGTAAATTCTATGTGTTGGAGTTCTTTGTTACAAAGGAAAATGTGCTTATTGGCGGGCTGTAGTCAAGTCCACCAAGCTTGAGTCCAAGTCCGAGTCCAAGTCCATAAGGTCAAGTCCGAGTCCAAGTCCAAGTCCGAGGGCTCGAGTCCAAGTCCAAGTCCGAGTCCAGTGTTCTCGAGTCCAAGTCCGAGTCCAAGTCCAAAATTGTAAAATTTTCTGGTACTTGGCTTTGAAAGCTCCCTGCTAGTACTAAGCTCAATATGCTACGACAAACTCACCAAACAAATAAGAAGAACCTCATGTCAAACTGAATGAAATTATAGTATGAATCTGATCAATTAGCCTACACGTTCACAACAGTACCCATGGGCGTCCACAGAAAAAAATTCAAGGGGGGGCAAAATTTTTAGGGGGCCCCAACTTTTTTCATGGGAAATATTTTACTCTCAGAAAAGTTTTAGATGCTACTTCACACAGTGTTGACAAAGGCGTAACCAGGAACTTATCAAGGGGGGCGAAGCCCAGGACAGACTCTCAGCTCCGCGCCACCATGGGTTGGCGCGGAGCGCAAGAAAATTTTCACCTAAAACACTTCCCAGATCGCTGGAAATGTCACTTCCAAGGCCTATATACTGCATATAAAAAGGGGAAACACTTGCAATATCGTAAATATAATCTGTAAAAAATACCAAAAATATGCTGGGGGGGGGGGGGAGCTGCTGGAGCCTGAGTGCTGATATTTTTATTCAATTCCTGTTTTGAGAGTAGAAATTCACACTGAGTGAACTGTTAAGAAATGTTGATGTTATATTTTCTTCGTTTTTTTCTTTATTTTCTATTCGTTTTTTCAAGTTTTTGATTATCCGGAGGGGGGAGGTGCCCCCCTTGCCCCCTCCGGATCCCCATGACAGTACCATAAACACTGTAGCTTATGATATCCTCCATAGGCCTAACCCAGGTAATACAATGTAGGCCTTAGTTTTAGCCTGTGTAAGAGGAGCTTGCTGTAGTAATCAGGACCTACTGGATACAATCATGCCTTTGCTAATCCATCTAATCTACAGTCCCCCAAAGGAAACTACAAAAATCAGTGTTCTCCACAGATTTTCAAGAGAGGCGGTCAAGCGCAAAGAGCACAGGCGATGGCGTTGTTATGTGATAGACTCCGCTGACTAGCTGTCCTTTTCAAGTTGACAGATCCTACCCAGTCTGCCAGTACTCAAAGGTACCATTTTACAAATTGATCACTTCATTCGTTTAAAATATGTGCAGATCGGCCTTCATTTGTAAAAAAAAAGCAGTAGCCCATGTCAACTTTTTTCGGAGGTGGGGCGGAGCGGAGCCTTTGTAAGGGGCTGGATTTTTTAGGGGGTGGTCGCTATCTCAAGGGACGGCAATTTCCCCTCGGGGCAGTCCCCCTAAAACCCCTTGTGGAGAACACTGAAAACATACTTCCAGATACCAACAAATTCGCCTTTCCCACTCTATTTCCACAAAAAGACAGACACATACACACACATAAAACATGGTCGGCATTAAGCATTATCATAGTTGTATGCACATGCATGCAATTGCTTCCTGATGCCCTTACATACTGTATCACAGACCAAATTAAGTGGCTGCAAAGATGCTGATAAGGAACTAAGAAATCTTCCTAAAACTAAGATCTTTTCATGGTACAAGTCCTCATAACCTACAGTACAGTAGACCTACTACATCAAAGAAAACTTTAGGCTTTATTACATGGCAAATGCCATTGCTTTTAATTTAAAAAAAATATGACGAAGAAAAAGGCTGGACTTGATGGACTCGACTTCAAGTCCAAGCCAAAGACCGAGTCCAGAAAGCCCGAGTCCAAGTTCAAGTCCAAGTCCAGAAAGCTCAAGTCAAAGTCAAAGTCCGAGTCCAAAAGAGCGGACTTAAGTCCGGACTTGAGGTCAAGTCCGGACTCGAGTCCTCCAGCCCTGCTTATTGGGGCAAGACTCATTAGAAGAACTCAGTTTGGTGAAGCGCATTCAATGCGCAAAAAGCGAAACTGTGGATATAATGAGCGAATTTGACGATGTTTTTACTGGGCTAGGATGTGTTAAAGACGTAATACATCATATAATGGTAGATTAGGGTGTACCTCCAGTGGTCCATCCTCCAAGGAAAATTCCAGTCGCCCTACGAGCAAAAGTTAAAGAACTAAAAAGAATGGAAGAACCTGACGTAATAGAAAAAGTATCCAGTCCTACACAATGGGTGAACAGGGGACCAGTCCAGTCTCCCCCTAGCAAAGTCCAAGCAGGGGACCAGTCAAGTCGCCCCTTAGCAATGTCGCCCCTTACAAACTCGCCTCCTGACAAAGTCGCCCACTGACATAGTCGCCCCCGACAAAGTCGCCCTTTTTTAAAGTCGTCCCCTCAGTTCAATTAAGTCGCCACCGGCAAAATTTCATCAAGAATGATTCAAGAAAATGAATAATAAACAAAAAGATAGTCGTTGAATCTATGTTCATGCACCATTTGTGTGCAATAGGCCTACTGAGGTATGCCTCGGTCATACTACAGTAGTAATAACTCTGGTATAGAATCCGTACTATTGTAATATATATATATATATAGTACTAACATAACATACATACCTACATACACAGCTGTGTGTCTACTACATACTACACACACATACATACATCACATACATACATACATACATTACATACATCTACTACATAAATACATACAATACCATACATACATACATACATACATACATACATACATACATACATACATACATACATACATACATACATACATACATACATACATACATACATACATACATACATACATACATACATACATACATACATCACACACATACCTGCCTGCCTGCCTGCCTGCCTGCCTGCCTACATACTTTTCACAGAATTGTCGCCAATATTTACACCTCTAATTGAACGTTAAGTATAAAAGAAGTTAATGTTTTAAGTAATTAAAAGTACAGGATTATTTTTTGAAACTTCAAAGAAGAAGAAAAAAGTGCAATCAGATGTTAGTTTCAAAAACGCTGTACTAGTAGGTTATGCGTAAGGCTAAAGCCTGACGTCAAATCAGAGCAACAAAAGTGCGTATACACTTGATAATAGCTAATTAACACGATTACTGTGATACTTTGCATCTATTTTTATTAATGGTTTTAAAGAGATTTGGCCTGGACCACTTGTTGAACTGAGGGCGATTTTACTCGGGGCGACTTTTGTCAGGGGGGCGAGTTCAGCATAAGGGGCGAGTTTTGCTGGGGGCGACTTGACTGGCAACC
>JAIZAY010000529.1:0-41220 GCA_029531755.1 Holothuria leucospilota | reverse complement strand
AATGTTGCCAGGACACTTACATATGTGTGTGTAGCAAAAATCACAGCAGCAATGCATGCTGTGATAACTGTGAGAGTGACGTACAGGAAAAAAGTTCAATGGTTCAGGGAAGAAAGTGCATGTGCACATGAGAACTCATCCTACATACCCTAGGCTAGGTACCACCTAGTCCTCAGTAAAAGACTGTATGTTCGTTTATCCACAGCTCACTGCACTATGCACACAGTCCTTACAACCACCTATGGAAATAGCAGGGTGATAAGCCATCTGTGACTCTGGCTCTCCTCCGCACAAATTTACTTTCATCTCACCGAAAATTTTGGACCTAAAATCTTAATTTAGCACCATTTCTTTTCTTCTTCAAATCTTGCTGGAGTAGGGCAGATGCTTTTGAATGGCTGACTGCAGTGGTTAGAGCATCCGACTTGCAGCCGGAGGGTTTAGGGTTCAAATCCTAGCAGGGTCATACCAAAGACTTTAAAAATGGAACTTACTGCCTTAGTTTGTGCTTGGTGCTCAGCATAAGCAATGGAGTAGGGAAAACAAGCCAGTGAGCCACAACTGGAAAAAAGGCCATAGTCATCTTGACTTGAACCAATTGGTTGGAAACTGGGAAGATAAACCTCATCTAACTAACTAACAAATTGATCACTGAGAACTTCTAGAAAGGCTAAAACATTGGAAATAGAATCAGCAACTTGTTGACGCCATAGGATTTACTGTGTGGCTAAGGAACTTTGTTTACATCAATATGATAACAAGCTATTGTTATGTCATTATGGAATGTTTGCTAAGGCAACTTGCCATGTGAATGTATAGGAACAGTATAATCACATGTTCTGCATGACATTACAATGCTACACACACATCATTCTCGTATCAACAAATATTAGTCCAAACACTACAGTAAATTTTATGAAGTGACAAAGTTGATGATTTCATTTCATTTTTGTACCCTTTCCGAAGTTTTAAGTGATCAAAAAACTTGACTGAAATACTTGTGTAAGATTTTGAAAGGATAAGTTTTAGTAATAGTAGCAAATTAAGACTTTAGGTCCTAGCTATGCTATAAGAAGACAATCGCTGTGCTAGTCGAAGACCCCTGATTTTCAATGGGCCGTTGTAAGGACAGTGTATAGGGAGCTATAGTGACCGGATATACACATGCCTTTACTGAGGACTAGGTAACACCATGCTAATTGCTATATATGTCTTTATTTAGGCTTACCTGATCTAGAAATGACCAATGTGATAATCAAGTCACTGCTGTTGAATACATTGTTTAGTTGTGGTATGCATGAATGTCGATTGTGTATGCTGTACATTTTTACCAGAACAAGGCATTAATTCTAAAAATGACGTACGACTAGGACTATCATTTTCTCTGAGATTTCCATCATTAGGCCCAATGTTAGGACTAACATTAGTACTGTTACTGTTAAATGTAATGTTAGACAATACGTCTTGATCTCTGTGCTCCTCAACCAGCACATTTTCTCCTTGATCTGCAGTAGAGGAGTTTAAGCACCACACATGAACACTCTGTTCCAAATACGGAAACGAATTTGGTATTCTCAGGCTTCGACATTTTTTTTCGCTGGTGGAAACAAGTGTGTATCATTGTATCTTCATTCATACTTAGTTAAAATCCTCAACTTCTATTGGTTCATTAAGGTCAGGTGACCGTGCATTATCCTAGGATAACCCACGGTAAATTAAGAATAAAATCACCGGCGGATGAATACAATACCGTACTATATACACTGTATTTATAACATCACCTAGCTTTAGATATGGCTAGCTGGCTTGACACACATAGGCCTAGCTGAGCATGATATGATATATCCAACGTTAGGCCTATGGTGTGACACTACTCACTAGTCACATCAAGGCCTACGAAAACGCTTCCATTTCTAAGAAACACTTTTGTTCCCAAATCTTACGTGAAACCCTATAGAGGCAAAGGATCCATACACGGTTATAATTCAAAGTCAAATAACCTAGGTCCAAGCCTCAGTAATGTTACAACTTACACAAAAGTTCCTTGTCGAGCACTGAATCCTCGAACGAAATCAGCGTTACTAACGTTACCGCTGTTAGGGCTGAGATCTCTAACAAGTCCAGACTTTTCTCCAAATGTACGTTTGAAATGCTGTGACTGTTTATCTCCCAAAATCAGTAGCTGAATCCTATGTAAATTCCATCATTTGAAGTAACTTAAAAGCTCAGGAATACCTGAACATGTCCGTTAGGGTTTGAACTAATGATGAGCAATTTTAAAAAGACCGCGCTACTTAAAGCATACTGGTGGATATGTCACTACGTACTGCAGTATAGCCTATGCGTCGTACGTGCATGTGTTTATGTACACAGCATGTGCACCCACAGCGTACACAACGTACCATGATAGGCCTAGTAAATATGTTCTGTGTACGTGTGCAGTGCAAATGTACATGATACAAATGCAAGATTTCTTGGCTAAGGGGTTACCATGGAGTCATAATAAATGTTGGTGCATGAATTACTTATCTAAAGTCTCCTTGTGTTTGTTTTTGTTTGTTTTTTTTTTTCTTCAAAGTTTGTTACAGTTATTTTAGTTCTGTTCCTCTGTCAAGCAATCTAGGCTCAATTCTCTTTTGCTCCGTACAGTCATCCCATAAAGTTCAGTGACTACATTGTATGTACTGTTCATATATAGGCTATATATGAACGTCAAAAGACAGCTCGCAGTGTGTGTTTTGCACGCAGTGCGTGTGGATTGGGAACGTGCGGATACTAAGGCCGAGAAGTAGTGTGAAATTGCTGAAAATTTACCGTTACCGTAAAATACATATCCAAATAGATATGTCAATTGACTTGACTTTTATGCTACGAGATTTCATACCTATCCCTTACATTAAGATGACATGCTTTCATTATCTAAAGTAAATTTTGGTAAAACAGTTACGCTACATAAACAATGCACATATTCCAACCACAACAATATTCTCTTGTCTCAAATCAATCACCAAGACTTCAAATTTTTTGGTGGAAAGACACTTTTTGGAAACAAAATTCACTTCATCAGCTCTAGCATCGTACACATTCTTTCAAGGGGTATATTGCACTGGGTGCACAGAAAAAAAAAGTCTTGTATCCATGTCAATCCTGTTACTACCTTAAATACTAAAATGATTCCTACCTTCATGTTGCTCATAATTTTTCATTGCTATTCAAACAATTTGTTTCCACACTGTAAGTTTCCAAATCTATGGCAAAAAGGGCAAAATATTTTCCATTTTTGTGTACCCCTCATTTGCTAGTGGAGCGTGCCATAATCCAGGCACTGCTTTGGCACAGCATATCGAAGAGAGCACCCATGCAACGAACGAACGTTCGTATGTGATAACGGCATGTACAGTGACTGCCGTATCGTACCATACATAGAAACCAGTACTGTACGGGTGAAATCTCGACCCAGGAGATGCATTAGAAAGATTTTTACTGTAATTATCACGAAGGATCAGTGGGTACAGTGGGTAGTGGACTTTGATAAACAAGAAAGCAGTTTACGAGAAATTTGAACACATGGCTGAGGCAGGCCTACTTTCCATTGTAAAAGTTACAGTGACAAACTTAACACGTTACGGCACACTGGACACAAAGCCACAGTAGATAATGGGACGTAGGACTGACTCAGTATCTGAAACATTTAACATCCTGTAGTCTGCACTGCATTAGCTGTGCGTACAGTAAGTGAGATTCGTTAGAGGTGTGCGACCGCTGATCGAAGGCCGCGAGTGCATGACCAAGGGATTCAGTTAAAAATAAAAGAACAACACAAAAAAACAAACCTCCTGGTAAGCTAGTAAATTAAAATGTTTCTTTCTTAAAGGTTTCAACTAGAGTAGTGATCAGTTATTTTATTCATGTTGGTTTTAAAATCATTCCAAAGTTTTACATCGTTACAGATTTTTTTGGACACGGCGTGATTTCCTGCGAGATGCAAAATTTCCCGGCAAGGAGCTTCCCATTTTGCCGATTTTTTCCCACCGTGATTAACAACAACTCTCTGAGATCTACCATTGAGCCATGAATTTATCCAGTCAGCACAACTGCCCTTGATGCCTAACCTATGCAGTTTAACCATAAGTCTACCTAATGGAACTTTATCAAAGGCTTTTGAAAATCAAGGTAAATGACATCAACACTGTGACCACAATCAAGAGATAAGGAAACATCCTCAAGAAAGCTTAGTAAATTAGTAACACAAGATCTACTCGGTAAAAAACCATGCTGTGACAGATTGAGTAACCCATTATCTAAAAGATATTTAAGCAAACAATCCTTGATTACAGATTCCATAACTTTGCACACAACACAAACTTGCCAACCTCAAAAATGGCAAACCTTGTGGTTCTTGCAAGAAAACCTGGAAATCACATCACAAACCTAGAGATTTTAAACAAATCTCATATATGATTACAGGTAAGCTACAAAAAAGTGTTTTAGTTAACTAGGAAGGTTTTAGGTTTTTTTGTTAACCCTCTTAATAAAGTTAAGATGCATCTACAGAGCCGAATGATTGAAAATTGTGAAAGGTTTAGTTCATCATAAACAGAAAAGCTATAACACTTTAGTCACTTTTGTGACAATGATACATCCACTATTCATTAATAACTGTGGAAGGAAACTTATCTGGCATTGCCAAAAAGTGATTTTCAAGTGAGATCTGCCAAAACCATGCGACTCACGGTGAAACCGTGAGAGTTGGCAAGTCTGGAATTGCAACGACGGCACGCGTAATGTACAATTCGTTGAACTGGTACTTACGTAATATCCCCAGGCTACAGCACAACTGTTAGGCCTAGCCTAGGCGGCTAGGCCTACTTCGTTCTCAATGCATCTTGCATTATGAGCCTGGTAGATTTCTGGGGACATGATCCGATTTTTGCTCGACGCCCTGGGGGTAACTTCCAATGCCTCCTCCCAGCAAAGCAGCTTCATCTGAAGGAGGCGTTTGCTGTCTTTAATTATTGGGCCGAATATTTGAATAAGCAAACTAACGTAGGCCTATATAACTCTTAGTAACTTAGCATATGGCCATAGGCCTAGCCTATGCCTGGCTTAACATTAGGACTTCGGCCTGCATTTCTCAGCTATTATCCTTACAGTTCTCGTCTTAAGCTCAGAGCTGGTGCTCATTAATCGAAGTGACTTCAACTATACTCTTGGCAAAATAGGTTCCCTGGAGTCCTCTGCATGAAGTTGGCGAAGGCGGAAAGACGCCAATTTCGGTCAAGCTTTTGTGTGCAATTTTCACAGACTCAGTCGATTCGACAACTTTAATTTTTCCCAGGTACGTACGTAGCCTATACAGCGCGCGGCGGGAGTTTCAAAATTCCCAAGATAATGATCCAAAAATACCAAAGAATTCCCAAGCTCAAGTAACACGCATGGTAGCCTACATAGAGCAGGATATAGGAACTGACTCTATGACCGAGTATTAACAGTTTTGTAACATATGGTCACGTGCTAGTTCCACTTTGCAACACCCAAATTACTTATTCACCGTTGTGTACTTCCGACGGATTGTGCTTGTATGCACTCACGAATCACATTCCAATACCCGGACACAGCAGCGTTACTGGGGTCACGGTGCTTAAAGGGAGGGAGGGACAGGGACGGAAATAAGGTAAATTTACCGACAGCATACAGTCAATGTACCGACACTTTGTGTCCAAGGGTTATCACTTAACAAGTCACCCCGCACCTGTGACCCCCCATCCATCCAGGTGGCGCAAGGATTTGCCCGACAGGGCCGGCCGGGACAGACTCCCCGACGGGAGGGCCAGAGACCCGAAGCCTCGGACAGCTCCGACCCCGTCGAGAGGTTGGTGAGGGAGAATTTAAAGAAAGCCTGTGTACTATACCAAGTCATTGCGGGGCATTTTTTGCATAAAATTTGTATTTACTAGAAGAAAATAGTTCCGCGCAGATTTAATGTTTTTGCCGGACTCTAAGCTGTTAAAAGGCGTGCGAAGCACGCGAAATTATTTTGGGTGAGCCTATACACTGAAAAGAATCTGTGCTTATTTAAAGCTTACATAGGCCAATTGTCCTGGCAGTTGGGCCCTAAGGGCCCAACTTACATTTTACTTCCCTCCTCGAGTCACTAGCCGTACCGCAAGACAGATACCAGCAGACAAGAGAATATTAACTAAGTCTAGCGAAATGAGATGAAATTCCCAACATTTAAAGTTCCATGTATTCTACTGATAAAGTCACTTAAAAAGATGGAAAGGGTTTGTAGCCTACTATATTTCGCTATAAGTAACGGAACTGAGGACCAGTGGATAAAGCGTGCCGAAAGTTTTGGTTTTTTCTCAGAAATGACCCTTTTGGAAAGCCAAAATAAATAAATTGACCATATGTGGCTACAGAATTTGCCAGCGAACCCAAGTTCCGTCAGCACCTTTACCGAGGGGGTGGTGAGAAGTAGATATGAAGGTGCCTGACTTTCTCATGCCATTGCAGGGCATATTTTGCAATATCACTTATTACTTCAACAGCCGAATTGTGTACTGATAGTGATGTTCTTTTGAGTCTAAATCGTGACATTGCAAAGCGCGAGGAGCGCGCGAAAATTTTTAGTAGGCTTACACTAAAAACATATATAATTATTAAGAACAAAAAAGGCAAAATAAAAAGTGTAGGGGTTGTAGACCGTATCGGGGATAACATACATTGTGTCGAAAGCACCTGGACTGCCCGATGGAATAGTCAAACTTTGCTCCGTTAGTCGCTCACCAACTAACCCTATATAGAAAACCTTTTAGAGGACAGTTTTGACCACGTTGCTGAGATGATGTGGTCAATTTGTGATGTGCATCTGGTAGGAAGGTAATTGAAATACTCATCCTGCAAAAATGTAGAAAATGTAAGGTATTTCAGGCACTTTTTGGAAATAATTATATCCTTCCGCGATGCAAATTCGCATTTTGAATGAAGTAAAGAAGCAGGAACCACAAGCTCTTCCAGCTCAAAATGTCAACGATCACAAATTTGAAATCATTGTGAAAGGCCTACCCGTTAGCTTACGTTTGATGGGTAGCTAAATCGGTACTTGTTGCAAACTTCTGCAATGATCCAGAGGCCACAAAACGGATCAAAAGTCGTAAGTCAATGCATGATTAATTGAAGAAATTTCCTTCGCGCAAAATATTGACTGACAAATTTAGTCCTTAACATTTTTTGTTAGGTGCAGTGTTTACCATGATGTTGAGAGTATCAGCTCAACCTGTGTCTTGGATGTTGAAGCAAATGAATCCAAGTACTCGATCGTTGGGCAAAATAAGTGGAAAATGAAGGAACTTTAGGCAACGTTTTCCCTTACATCCTTCCGCTATGGAGAATACATTTAATCAGTAGTGTTAAACTGTAAGACAATACATGATAATTATAGACACCCCTCTCGATGCTAAAAAATCCAACGGTCATTACTTTACACACATTTGGAAACACTATATATGGACAGTCAGACTCTGAAACTTTGGTACAGTCACTGCTGGGAAACAGTGTGCCAATTAAAAACTTCTACAAGGATCCAGGGGCCTCGAAACAGATCAAATTTTATTTGCTACACAGTGGCGTAGCTAGAGACGGGGTGCAGGGGCGGCCTCCCCCCCCCCCCCACAAAAAAAGGCCTCCGAAGGCCTCTGTCGGAAATTTCTAGTCTCTGATAAATAAAAACAATTTATTTGAAACACTTACAACACTTCTTATGTTTTAAAGTAGAATTAATTAAACATAGAAATGGTTACTGCCAAGGCCTGGAAGTGTCATTTAAGGCAATCTCGGAGATATTTTAATCTAAATTTTTTTCCACGCGCTACACGCCAGATGATGGTGGCGCTACTCTTAGATAGTTCATCATTACTTCAAGATAATTAGTAAGAAACTTTTTGCTTTTGCCCCCCCCCCTCACAAAAAACATCTAGCTACGCCACTGTTGCTACAGTTGATAATAAAGGAACTGATTCGGGTCTGTTAAATACAGCCTTATACATCCGCGAGTGCAGGATCTTTCAATGAAGAGAAAGGGGTGACTTCAAGTTTGACAAATGACGAGTGTAGCGACCTTTGGTAGAGTGAAGTAAAGGATCTTCAACCCAGGACGCCCAGTGGCTCCACCCACCCAAACATCAAGTAAATCGTATAAATAGTATCCTCAATATATGTTTTCCGAGCTGAAGAAACTGGAAAATCCTTCGACCGAAAAGACAACCGACGGCTCCCCGTGCTACCCCTGAGAACCCCGCCCTACCCCTGTCTTCCTGTTATGTCATTTATAGGGCAAAGTATGAAACATTTACATCGTAGGTCATTCTATAAACATTACTACAGAAAAATAACGTATGACATTCAAGCATATCGAAACAACATCATTTGGACGTGTTTAGTGCCATATAAAGTACGGTACTATTTCTTTAAAATACCGTTGAAATGGTTGTCCGTTCCAGCTCTCTTCCCCCTCCCCCTTCCCCCACCTTCAAATGATGTGCCTCTTTGCTTTGGGCGGTTATTTTTTCAGTTTTAAAGGTACGGTGATGCAAGAAAGAAGACCTCCGATATATTATGAAACAGAAAGTTACAGCTGGGCCGGTAAGGGGGGTAAATTACCGAAATTTCATTTACCTTTCCTAAGGGCTGATCCAGGATTTCAAAGTGGGGGGGGGGGGGTGTCTCCATGTAGACAAAGTTCTTTACAGATGGAAAAAGGACATTCTGTCCTTAAAAAGTTGTGGGTTCGCCGAGGCGGAAGTATGCTACGGCCTTACCACATTTTTGGCCGAGGAAAGGGTGGCCTCAGCAACCCAAACTATTGATTTCCTTCCCCGAGCTTGTCATGGTAGTGTCATATGCACGGAGCCGGGAATGACTCTCATCCTGTGACCACAGTCCATGATCTGTGCTACCTCCTCACTTGGTAAATCACACACTCCCATGCGTGTCAGCATCAAAGCAGGGACAGGGCCAACTAGTGAGGAACTTGGCTATTTAATCTAAGAAGTGGTTCATTTTCTGCGAGTTCTGGGCTTGCTGAGTAAATTTCCCCAACGTGTATGGTTAGTTGATTCCGAAGCATACTGAAAGTAATTGATTTACCCCTTCCCTTCGTGTTCGAGACTAGAAGGCGGGGCGTATCCAGGATTTACTAATAGAGGGCGCGAGCATGACTGATCGCCGTCCTGGAGGAAGGTTCTAAGGGGAGGGGGATTTATCTCACGGGGGATATGCAGTATGTTGTGTGATCGCCGGTGTCCCCCTCCCCTTTGGAAAACTTTTGCTTTTTTAGGAGGGATGAAATGAAAATGGTGCTATATAATCCCCATTTTTTAAGCCCATTTATGTGCTATATTTTTATCTTGTAATGAGGAAATACACACTTCATCAATATGACAAACGAAGAATTTGCAATTGAAGTGCATTCATCAGTAGGTATCGAACTTGGTTTGCTTATTTTGGCAGTTTTGTAACAAATTTCATGGGAGGGCGCCTTGTTACTAGTATTGGAATACACGGGATTTATCTCACGGGGGATATGCAGTATGTTGTGTGATCGCCGGCCTGGGGAGTGGCGTAAGGAGAGGGGGACACAGGGGGGTCCCCCTCCCCTTTGAAAATTTTTGAAAAATTAGATGTCCTAAACATGCAATCTGGTGTGCCACATATGCTACCATTTGAAGTAAAATTTGTGTTAAATAATTTACGGTTTTAAGGAACTAAAAAGAGCAGAATCAGTGAGGGGGCATGGCCCAATGCCCCCATACGCCACTGATTCCTATCATAGCGGAGCACCACTATTGGTTGGCGGGCAGCGCACCCGGAAGTTTGGCTAAAAAGGCCTCCCAGATCGCCGTAAATGGCACCTTGAAAGTTGTTCGTTAGTTTTCTGAACAACCTTTATTTTAAGATATCCGCCATGTCTTGATCATGGTCATCTTCCTTTGTCACCTTATGCAGGTATGTCCTGGGGAAGGGGTATAAGGGGAGGGTGTCCCCCTTTGAGAAATTTTGTTCATGTAAGATAGCTTAGACGCAAAATGGTGTTATCCTTGATCGATTTTCGAACTGATCATATGCTGGAAAACTTTCGCAATGAAGTGAATTTTTACTTTTGATTATAAAGGAAATACGTCTTGTCTAAATAGAGTTATCTCCTCCCCCTGAAATTTTTTGTTGAGACAAGGTACCTTAGACAGTTAGATGCAAAATGTTACATCTTAAATTAATTACATGCTTAGAAATTATCGTTATAAAGTTGTGATATTTTGGCTGTGGCATGGCACTCGTAAAAAGGTGAAACGACAAATAAATGCTACGAATGTTAAGGGTGTATGCTACTTGTGCTATTATATTGCTCTAAGATTTCCTACTGATGCGAAGTCCCTGCAGAGTTCGAAGATCATGTACTTTTGTCGTAAATGGGCTTTGGTCACAATATTGTATTATTGACCCAATAATGGGTATAAGATGTTGAGTTTGTAATGTGACAAATGCGCGCGAAGCGCGCCGAAACTTTGCATTTTGCATCGGTGTCAGTCAAGGATTTCGAGACCTATTAGACTAATGATATAATTTTCGCACATGTTATTTTTTTTTTATTTTTGGACACTCAAAATCCCAGTGGGGGATCGACTGGGAGCCTGAGGGCGACAAGCTTTCATGGGGCAGCGGTCGCCCCCACGCTCCCCCGTTCCCCCGTAGCTACGCCAATGTATGTAATGGACCGTTTAATAATGTCACTGCCCTGTCCCTTAAGCTACACTTTTTCATCCTATTATCATAATAGCGGTAGCCTACTTTTTTATCGCACAAAAATTAATCGTTGTCAGATTTTGTGTACTGTGAAAACGAAAACCAACAAAACGAAGGATTTTGTTGGTTGTCGTATTTCACAGATCAGTACACAAAATCTGAACAACGATACTTTTTGTGCCGATAAAAAAGTAGGCTACCGCTATTTGTCATGTCGAGAATAGATGAAAGAAGTTGATTAGCTTAAGGGAACAGGGAGTGAAGTGACATTGAATAAAACGGTCCATTACATACATTGGCGTAGCTACGGCGGCGAAACGTTCGACGGGGGAGCGTCCGGGGGCGGACCGCCTTTGCCCCATGGGATAACTGGCTTGTCGCCCTCAGGCATCCCAGTCGCATCCGCCCCACCCACGGGGATTCTGACCGCCTTCCGGCTCCCCCAAACAATCCAAAAATAAAAAAAAAATAACATGTGCTGAAAAATTATCTATCATGTAGGTTCTAATAGGTCTCGAAATCCTTGACTGACACCGATGCAAAAAATTGCTAAAAGTTTCGGCGCGCTTGCGCGCATTTGTCCAACATTACAAACTCAACATCTTATACCCATTATTTGAGGTCAATAATACAATAATTGTTGACCCCAAAGCCATTTTACGGACAAAAAGTACATGATCTTCTCGAAAACTCTGCAGGGACTTCGCATCAGATGGAGAAATATTTAGAGCAATTGATTTTAATAGCCCACAAGTAGCATACACCCTTAAAACATTCGTTAGGCATTTATTTTGTCGTTTCACCTTTTACGCAGGTGCCCATGCCACAGCCAAACATATCACAACTTTATTTATAAACGATAATTGTCTTAAGCATGCTAATTTAATTTAAGATGTACACATTTTGCATCTAACTGTCTAAGGTACCTTGTCTCAACAAAAAAATTTCAGGGGGAGCCGAGATAACTCTATTTAGACAAGACGTATTTCCTTTATAATCAAATAAAGTAAAAAATTCATCTTCAATCTGCGGAAAAAGTCTTTCCAGCATTATGTATTCAGTTCGAAAATCGATTCAAGGAGAACTCACCATTTCTGCGTCGTTAAGCTATCTGACATTGAACAAAAATTTCGTCAAAGGGGGGGACACCCCTCACCTTAACCCCTTCCCCAGGGACATACCTGCATAATGGTGACAAAGGAAGATGACCATGATCAAGGACATGGCGGATATATCTTAAAATAAAAGGTTGTCTCAGAAAACCCTAACGAACAACTTTCAAGGTGCCATTTAACACGGTCGATCTCGGGAGGCGCCTTTTTTAGCCAAACTTTCCGGTGTGCGCTGCCCGGGCCAACCAGTAGTGGCGTGGCTCCCGCTATGATTAGGAATCAGTGGGCGTTATGGGGGGCATTTGGGCCGCCATGCCCCCTCACTGATTCTGCTCTTTTTAGATCCTTAAAACCGTTAAATTATTTAACACAAATTTTACTTTCAAATGGGTAGCCACATTATGTGGCCACAACACGAGATTGCATGTTTAGGGACATCCAATTTTTCAAAAAATCTTTCAAAGGGGAGGGGGACCCCCTGTGTCTCCCCTCTCCTTTACTGCCCACTCCCACAGGGCCGGCGAATCACACAACCATAACTGCATTTTTTTTTTTTAAATTTTTTCCCCGCGGTGAGATAAAGTCCCGGGCTATGTCCAATACTAGTAACAAGGCGCCCCTTCCATGAAAGAATTTAAATTGTTACCAAAACTGTCCAAAATAAGCAAACCAAGTTCGAGTACCTACTGATGAAATGCACATTCACAATTGCCCCAAATTCTTCTCGGCTTTTATTCATATTTGATGAAGTGTGTATTTTCTCATTTACAAGATAAAAAGGTATAGCCACCATCAAATGGGCTTAAAAAAAAGGGGATAGATTATATAGCACCATTCTTCATTTTCAATCTCCTCCTAAAAAAAAGCAAAAACTAAAAGTTTATCCAAAAGCGGGAGGGGTGACACCGGCGATCTACAAAACATACTCTGCATATCCCACCGTGAGATAAATTCCCCCTTGAATAAAGTTCCCCTCCCCTTAGAACCTTTCCTTCCAGGACGGCGCATCAGTCACTGCTCGCGTCCCCTCTATTTTTAGTAAATCCTGGATACGCCCCCGCCTTCTAGTCTTTACTCGAAACACGAAGGGAAGGGGTAAAATCAATTACTTCAGTATGCTTCGGAATCAACATTTTAACCATACACGTTGGGGAAATTTACATCCAGCAAGACCAGAACTTCGCCCCAGAAAAATGAACATCACTTCTTAGAGTTAAATACCAAGTTATCTAACTAGTTGGCCCTGTTCCTGCATGCTGATGCTGACACGCAATGGTGAGTGTCCGTGATTATTTACCAAGTGAGGGAGGTTTAGCACAGATCCATGGACTGTGGGGTCACAGGATGAGAGTCATTCCCGGCTCCGTGCAATATGACACTACCATGACAAGCTCGGGGGAAGGAAAATTCAATAGTTTGGGTTGCTGAGGCCACCTTTTCCTCGGCCAACAAAAAAATGTGGTAAGGCCGTCGTAGCATACTTCCGCACTCGGCGAACCCACAACTTTTTAAGGGGACAGGAATGTTCCTTTTTCCATCTGTAAAAGAACTTTGTATCTACATGGTAGGACACCCCCCCCCCCACACACACACACACAACACACTATTGAAATTCCGGAGAATCCGCCCTTAGGAAAAGTAAATGAAATTTGCGGTTAATTTACCCCCCTTACCGGCCCAGGCTGTAAAAACTTTCTGTTTCATAAATATATCGGAGGTCTTCTTTCTTGCATCAACGAACCATTAAAACTTAATAAATAACCCCCCAAAGCAAAGAGGCACATCACTTTGAAGGTGGGGGAAGGTAGGAGGGGGGAAAGGGACGAGCTGGAACGGACAACCCATTTTTCAAACGGTATTTTAAAGAAAATAGTTACAGTACTTTTTCATGGCACCTAAACACGGTCCCAAAATGATGTTGTTGTCTCGATATTGCTTTGAATGTCATACGTTAGTTTTCTTGTAGTACTGTTTATAGAGTTGACCCTACGATGTAAATCGTTTCATACTTTGCCCCATATAAATGGACATAAACAGGAAGACAGGGGGTAGGGCCGGGGCGTTCTCAGGGGGTTAAGCACGGGGAGATACCGTCCAGTCGGTTGTTCTTTTTTCCGTCGGCGAAGGATTTGTTCCAGTCTTCTTCAGCTCGGAAAACATATATTGAGGATACCTAGTTATACGATTTACCTTGATGTTTTGGGTGGGTGGAGCCTACTGGGGGCCGTCCTGGGGTTGAAGATCCTTTAATTCACTCTACCAAAAAGCCCGCTACAACTTCGTCTTTTTTTAGATTTTTTTCTTCTTGTTTTTTCCTTTTTACTCCCTTTCCGTTTTTTTTTTCTCATTTGTCAACTTGAAGTCACCCCTTTCTATTCATTTGGAAAGATCCTGGCACTCGCGGATGTTATAACCCCGGCTGTATTTAACAGACCCGAATCAGTTCCTTTATTTATCCAACTGTAAGAGCAACAGTGGGCCGTAAGCATAGATTTTGTTTTTTTCTTTGGTGAGGGGGGACAAAAGGGCAAAAAGTTTCTTACTTAATTATTATCTTGATAGTAATGATGATAAACTATCTAAGAGTAGCGCCACAATCATCTGGCGTTGTTGTTAGGGCGCGTGGAAAAAAAAATTTAGATTAAAAGTATCTCCGATGATTGCCTGAAATGACACTTCCAGGCCTTGGCAGGTAACCAATTTCCTATGGTGTAATTAACTTCTACTTTAAAACATTAAGAAGTGTTTGTAAGTGTTTCAATATGATTATAAATTGTTTTAGTTAGTTATGCAGAGGACTAGAAAATTTCCGGGACAGAGGCCAGAGGCTTTCGGAGGCCTTTTTTTTGTGGTGGGGGGGGGGGGGGAGGCTCCGCCCCTGCACCCCGTCTCTAGCTTACGCCACTGTGTAGCAAATAAAATTTGATCTGTTTCGACGGGGGGGGGGGGCCCTCCCCCCCCCCTGGATCCTTGTAGAAGTTTTTAATTGGCACACTGTTTCCCAGCAGTGACCTGTACCAAAAGTTTCAGAGTCTGACTGTCCATTATTTATTAGGTGTTTCCAAATGCTGTTGTAAAGTAGCATGAACGCTTTGGATTTTTTAGCATCGAGAGGGGTTTGTTTGCGTCTATCAATTAATTCATGTATTTGGTCCTTTACAGTTTAACCCACTACTGACATTTAAATGTTATATCTCCATAGCGGAAGGATGTAAGGGAAAAAAACGTTTTGCCTAAAGTTCTTCATTTTCCACTTTTATTTTGCCCCAACGATCGAGTTACTTGGATTCATTGCTTCAACATCCAAGACCCCAGGTTGAGCTGACAATATCAACATCATGGTTAAAACACTGCACCTAACAAAAAATGTTAAGGACTAAATTTGTCAGTCAATATGTTTGCGCGAAGGAAAATTTTCTTCAATTAATCATGCATTGACTTACGACTTTTGATCCGTTTTGTGGCCTCTGGATTCATTGCAGAAGTTTTGCAACAACAAGTACCGATTTAGCTACCCATCCAAACGTATAGCCTAATCGGGTAGGCCTTTCACCAGATGTAATTATCAAATATTTGTGTGATCGTTGAACATTAATTGAGCTGGAAAAAGAGCTTTTGGTTTTCCTGCTTCTTTAACTTCATTCAAAATGCCCACGAGCAAATTTGAATCGCGGAAAGGATTATTAATTATTTCCAAACAAGGAGAGTGCCTGAAATGAGCCTTACATTTTCACTTTTTGCAGGATGTAGTATTTCAATTAAACTTTTCCCTACCACATGCACATCACAAAAAATATTGACGCACATGCATCTCAGCACATCACGTGGGGTCAAAACACGTACCTCTAAAACGGTATTTCTATATAGTGGTTAGTTGGTGAGCGGACTAACGGAGTCAGAAGTTTGACTTCTTCACCATCGGGCAGTCCAGGTTGAGACTTTTCGACCCCAATTGAGTAATGGATCCCCGATAATAGAACAGGTCTACCAAAACCCCTAAACACTTTTTATTTTGCCTTATTTAGATTCGCTTAACTCAATTATATATTGTTTTTAGTGTAAAGCCTACTAAAAATTTTTCGCACGCGCTCCTCCACGCGCTTTGCAATGTCACAGTATTTAGACTCAAAAGAATATCAATACTCAGTACCACAATTCGGCTGTTGAAGTTAAATAAGTGATATTGCAAAATATGCCCCTGCAATGGCATGAGAAAGTCCATGCAACCATTCTATAGTATACTTCTAACCACCCCGTCGTTAAAGGTTGCGGACCGGAACTTGGGGTCGCTGTGCAAAATTCTGTAGCACACATAAATGGTCAATTAGTAAGTTATTTTGGGCTTTCCAAAAAGGGTTCCATTGTTCTGAGGAAAAAACCAAAAACTTTCGGGCACGCTTTGTATCCACTGGTACTCAGTTCCGGTTGAATTTATAGCCGAAAATATAGTAGGCATTAGCAAACCCTTTCCATCTTTTAGAGTGACTGGCTTCCTTTTTTCATCAGTTAGAAATACAGTGGAGACTTTAAACTGGTCAGCGGAAATTTCATACATCATTTCGCTAGACTTAATTTAATTATTCTCTTGTCTGCTGTGTATCTGTCTTGGCGGTAACGGCTAAGTCTAGTGACTCTGAGGAGGGAAGTAAAATGGTAGTTGGGCCCTTAGGGCCCAACTGCCTAGGACAATTTGGCATATGTAAGCTTTTAAATAAGCACGAATTTTCTTTTCAGTGGTTATAGGCTCACTGCCAAAATAATTTCTCGTTGCTTCGCACGCCTTTTAACAGGATTAGAGTCCGGCAAAAAAACGTTAAATCTGCGCCGGAACTATTTTTCTTCTAGGTAAATACAAATTTTAATGCAAAAAATGCCCCGCACAATGAACCTTGGTAATAGTACACAGGCTTTCTTTAAATTCTCCCGCACTCAAACCTCTCGGACACGGGAAGGTCGGAAGGCTGTCCGAGGAACTTCGGGGGTCGTCAGGAGCCCTCCCCGTCGGGGCGTCTTGTCCCGGTCCGGCCTTTCGGGTCAAATGCCTGTTGTCCACCTGAGCTGGGGAATGGGGATAGGGTTTTCACGAAGCGGTGCGGGGTGGGACATAAGTTAAAGTGCTTAACCCTTGGACACGAAAAGTGGTGACGGTTACCTATTGACTGTGATGCTGTCGGGCTACATTTAGCCTCTAGGTTTCAGTCCCCTGTTCCCTCCCTCAACTTTCAAGCACCGTGACCCAAAGTAACGGCTAGTCACTGATATACGGTGTAATATGGAGATAATGTGAATATTCGTGACGTTGCACATGTTTTTTTTTATCATTTAGCAAATTTCTACTTCTTGTAAATGTACACAACTACTGTGAATAAGCTAATAGGGTGTTGCAAATGTGAACCTAAGCACATGAACATATGTTACAAAAACTGTCCTCCAAATTAAGGTGTAATACTCAAGGGTCATGATCAGTGCCTATATCCTGTAGGCCTGCCAGAGCTCTGGCTACAACTGAGCTGGAATCGCTTGGTATGTTTTGGATAATTATTTGGGAATTTTGGAAAACTCACGCCGCGGCTGTGAGGCGCGGGCTTATGTAGTACCTTGAGAAAAATTACAGAGTTGGACGAACGGACTGAGGTTGTGGAAAAATTGCACACCATGGCGGATCCAGGGGTGGGGGGTCCGCACGACGTCCGGGACCCACCCTCAAATTTTCCAGTGTGCCCTTTTTCAAAGTTTGGTTTTTTCCACCTAGCCTAACAAAAAACAGGTTTCACAGGGTAGGCATTTTGTCCAATTCCGAGGAGATTTTGGTTACCACCCCCACCCAGTATCGATCAATCCCTCCGTAAAAGTGTCTGCAGACAAACTTTCGGCAATGTATTTGACTACGGTAACCTATATGTGCCTCCCTGACACACGGGCAGTGCATCGTTTTTTACAGAGAATGTGACTACTAGTATGTCTTCTGCCTGCGTGAACAGTCCAGGCATTTCCTAATCACTTTTCGCTTGGAACCCATGTGGCGTGCTTGGGCTATTCAAAAAGTATACAACACCGCAGATATTTACGTCATTAACCTCACCTAAGCTAAGCGCTTTATGTCAACTTATTACTGTTGAGTTTTAATATTGAATTCCGAAAAGGTCACTGCGAGTTTTTTTTGGTTCTTACAAATAATGACTCTTTCACCTGACCCCTTCCCTAAACGATACAGTTAGCGAAACCTTTCCACCATCCCCACCACCTCCGGCTAGTATCCCTCCTCTCATATGAACAAGAGATAGGTAATGTAAATACGGTTTCGCCAGTATATCTTCGTGGTCTGGAATTATCTCTCTTCTTCTTTTTTATTGTGTTGCCACCAGCGTGATGGTGTATAAAACAGCCAATCTTAAGGTTAAAGTCCACAGTCAGAGTTGGCCAGAAGTCACCAATTAGCACGAATCTGATGTTGTTTCATTTTAAAGATCACTATATCTAAAATCACCTGACCAGGTCAAATAACGCAATGTCATTGTTCGGTTCAATTTTTTTTTGCTGTGACGGGGTCTTTTTGGGGCCGATTACTGGTTTTCCCCCTGGGGGGGGGGGGGGGGGGCCTGTCGCATAATAAATAATCACACATTCGGTTTAAGTCGACGTTCAAGCCCAGCAGTTTTCTGTTTTCATCTGCTCTGACATTAGTATTTTTTTTTTTTTTTTGCCTACAGTCACCGCCTGCAACTTATAATATGGGAACCAGCAACATACAGCATTTTAACCGCCCCTCCCCCTAGTCGAGGTATGAAGCGGGTGGCAGAGTGCCAGTAAGGTGGGGGAGCAGGGTTCAGGCAGAGCCCGCCGTAGGGGAAGGCTGGTGCCCCTGTCGTCGGGGAAGTTTATTTACAGATATTTCGATTCCGTGGGAGTTCCTTTATACAGGTCTGAAACAAGTTATGTCAGTCTAGTGAGAGCGACGACAACTAAGGTTCTCCCGAGACGGCTTACCTGTTCTTTCTTGCTCTCACCAAGAAAAAAAAAACACATAACTGGGAAAATTTCTCTTCTAAGAAACCCAAATAATAGTTCAGCGCGTGCTAAAACCGCGCTGCACGTAGAGTCACTACTGTTTTCTTCACTTTACTTCATAGTTCCATTCCAACAAAATAACACAGAATAGGCCACAAAATTCTGGTCCCTCTTACCAAGTAACTATGTAGGTCAGCAGAGTACTCTAAGTATATTATGGGTAAACATAGGGTCAGAACTTTCATCCAATATCTGTGCAAATAAGCCTAGTTGGCCTGATTCTCGTGTTGTGTGTGTCAATGCGGGTAACAGCGGTAACAGTCGTCGTTGGTGGTACGGAACTTACGGAGCAAAAGTCTTGGGCTCATATCATTTATCAATTCGTGTAGTCCAGGTGGTTTTCGATACAGTACGGTACACCATGTTACAAACAATAGCATATTCACCCGGTAACGGTGCCCTACAGACCTTACAGGTTTGTTTTTCTTTTCGTGTCATAATGTTTTATGGTGTAAGCCCTAAAGGCGATCAAAAATTTTCCGTGCCGGTGTCTGTCGTTTCCCTTCTTCCCAGCGCTTTTCAAAACTCAAGATCCAGATTCAAAAGAACACTATCAGTGGCGACAACTCACGGATCTTGTGGGAGTATTAAGCGATATAATGCTCGCAAAATGTGCCTGCAATAATGGAATGGGATAAATGTAGGCTCCTCCATTTGCCCTTCTCATCACATCCCGCTCGAAATAGGGAATGTCGCAACTTGGGGCGAGCTGACCTGGCCCCTTCCACCTGTTCGGAAAATTATGCCCGACACTCCTGGTCGCTTACTTATTTTTGGGGCTTTTCAATCCGTTCATAAAGGTAATTTCTTGAGATTTAAAAAACCAAAATCTTCGGTACGCTTTGTCCACTCTTCCTCAGTTCACTTATACAGGTAGATAAATATAGTAACACAAACCCCCTTTGCCCCACCTTTTCAAGTTAATAAGTAGAATTAATAGGATTTACGTAAAATGTCTTGAATTGAATCGCCATTTCGCTAAAACCTGCCGTTAAAGTTCACTTGTTTGTCTGTGACGGCTACTGATACGGCTAGTTGACTCGAGGAGGGAAGTACAAGTTATACCTGATAGGGCCCACAACTGTCCGGACAATTGTCACATTGAGTTGGTTACATGAAAATTCCAACTAAAATTGCCAAACCTGTTAAGGTTTTCTTCACATACTAATGACAAAATGGAGTTCAAAACTTAAACAATTCCCCACATGTGTGCATACAAATAAAATGTTTCATAAAGTGAGTAAATAAAACAATTCAATTCGGTTTTCAAAAAATCGTGACCAGACAATTATTTCAAATTACGCACAACAACCGTTAAGAGCTTAGGATACCAAAAAAATTTCAAAATTTTAACTTAATGCCTAACTATTGGATGTGTGAAACTCTTGGGACCTTATTCATGCTAATAATAATCATTGTCATGTCGGTATAGTACGCCTTCCACCACCACCTCGTTAAGTTATCGATATTAACTCAATATGCCCCTTTAAGCTTTAAATTAGTACAAATTCTTATAAGTGTAGGCTTATCCAAAAAATTCCGCGCGCTTCGCGCGCTTTGCAAATTCCCCGTTTAGATTCTTTAGACTCCAGGTTTTGATTCCAGTTTTTACATGTCTCTAAGTTTATCCTTTCTTTGTCAATATGCGGTAAATTGTATAACCGCTGACGTTTATGGGAACCAAAATTAAAAAAACCAACGAATGTGCCCTTTTTTATGTTGGACCCCACCTCAGAAAAGACCCTAGATCCGCCCCTGCACACAAAAGCTTGACCGAAATTGGCGTCTTTCCGCCTTCGCCAACTTCATGCAGAGGACTCCAGGGAACCTGTTTTGCCAAGAGTATAGTTGAAGTTACTTCGATTAATGAGCACCAGCTCTGAGCTTAAGACGAGAACTGTAAGGATAATAGCTGAGAAATGCAGGCCGAAGTCCTAATGTTAAGCCAGGCATAGGCTAGGCCTATGGCCATATGCCAAGTTACTAAGAGTTATATAGGCCTACGTTAGTTTGCTTATTCAAATATTCGGCCCAATAATTAAAGACAGCAAACGCCTCCTTCAGATGAAGCTGCTTTGCTGGGAGGAGGCATTGGAAGTTACCCCCAGGGCGTCGAGCAAAAATCGGATCATGTCCCCAGAAATCTACCAGGCTCATAATGCAAGATGCATTGAGAACGAAGTAGGCCTAGCCTAGGCGGCTAGGCCTAACAGTTGTGCTGTAGCCTGGGGATATTACGTAAGTACCAGTTCAACGAATTGTACATTACACGTGCCGTCGTTGCAATTCCAGAATTGCCAACTCTCACGGTTTCACCCTGAGTCGCATGGTTTTGGCAGATCTCACTTGAAAATCACTTTTTGGCAATGCCAGATAAGTTTCCTTCCACAGTTATTAATGAATAGTGGATGTATCATTGTCACAAAGTGACTAAAGTGTTATAGCTTTTCTGTTTATGATGAACTAAACCTTTCACAATTTTCAATCATTCGGCTCTGTAGATGCATCTTAACTTTATTAATAGGGTTAACAAAAAAACCTAAAACCTTCCTAGTTAACTAAAACACTTTTTTGTAGCTTACCTGTAATCATATATGAGATTTGTTTAAAATCTCTAGGTTTGTGATGTGATTTCCAGGTTTTCTTGCAAGAACCACTGAACCACAAGGTTTGCCATTTTTGAGGTTGGCAAGTTTGTGTTGTGTGCAAAGTTATGGAATCTGTAATCAAGGATTGTTTGCTTAAATATCTTTTAGATAATGGGTTACTCAATCTGTCACAGCATGGTTTTTTACCGAGTAGATCTTGTGTTACTAATTTACTAAGCTTTCTTGAGGATGTTTCCTTATCTCTTGATTGTGGTCACAGTGTTGATGTCATTTACCTTGATTTTCAAAAGCCTTTGATAAAGTTCCATTAGGTAGGCTTATGGTTAAACTGCATAGATTAGGCATCAAGGGCAGTTGTGCTGACTGGATAAATTCATGGCTCAATGGTAGATCTCAGAGAGTTGTTGTTAATCACGGTGGGAAAAAATCGGCAAAATGGGAAGCTCCTTGCCGGGAAATTTTGCATCTCGCAGGAAATCACGCCGCGTCCAAAAAAAAATCTGTAACGATGTAAAACTTTGGAATGATTTTAAAATCAACATGAAGAAAATAACTGATCACTACTCTAGTTGAAACCTTTAAGAAAGAAACATTTTAATTTACTAGCTTACCAGGAGGTTTGTTTATTTGTGTTGTTCTTTTATTTTTAACTGAATCCCTTGGTCATGCACTCGCGGCCTTCGATCAGCGGTCGCACACCTCTAACGAATCTCACTTACTGTACGCACAGCTAATGCAGTGCAGACTACAGGATGTTAAATGTTTCAGATACTGAGTCAGTCCTACGTCTCATTATCTACTGTGGCTTTGTGTCCAGTGTGCCGTAACGTATTAAGTTTGTCACTGTAACTTTTACAATGGAAAGTAGGCCTGCCTCAGCCATGTGTTCAAATTTCTCGTAAACTGCTTTCTTGTTTATCAAAGTCCACTACCTACTGTACCCACTGATCCTTCGTGATAATTACAGTAAAAATCATTCTAATGCATCTCCTGGGTCGAGATTTCACCCGTACAGTACCGGTTCCTATGTATGGTACGATACGGCAGTCACTGTACATGCCGTTATCACATACGAACGTTCGTTCGTTGCATGGGTGCTCTCTTCGATATGCTGTGCCAAAGCAGTGCCTGGATTATGGCACGCTCCACTAGCAAATGAGGGGTACACAAAAATGGAAAATATTTTGCCCTTTTTGCCATAGATTTGGAAACTTACAGTGTGGAAACAAATTGTTTGAATAGCAATGAAAAATTATGAGCAACATGAAGGTAGGAATCATTTTAGTATTTAAGGTAGTAACAGGATTGACATGGATACAAGATTTTTTTTTTCTGTGCACCCAGTGCAATATACCCCTTGAAAGAATGTGTACGATGCTAGAGCTGATGAAGTGAATTTTGTTTCCAAAAAGTGTCTTTCCACCAAAAATTTGAAGTCTTGGCGATTGATTTGAGACAAGAGAATATTGTTGTGGTTGGAATATGTGCATTGTTTATGTAGCGTAACTGTTTTACCAAAATTTACTTTAGATAATGAAAGCATGTCATCTTAATGTAAGGGATAGGTATGAAATCTCGTAGCATAAAAGTCAAGTCAATTGACATATCTATTTGGATATGTATTTTACGGTAACAGTAAATTTTCAGCAATTTCACACTACTTCTCGGCCTTAGTATCCGCACGTTCCCAATCCACACGCACTGCGTGCAAAACACACACTGCGAGCTGTCTTTTGACGTTCATATATAGCCTATATATGAACAGTACATACAATGTAGTCGCTGAACTTTATGGGATGACTGTACGGAGCAAAAGAGAATTGAGCCTAGATTGCTTGACAGAGGAACAGAACTAAAATAACTGTAACAAACTTTGAAGAAAAAAAAAAACAAACAAAAACAAACACAAGGAGACTTTAGATAAGTAATTCATGCACAAACATGTCAAAGTACAGTATTATGAGTGCTAGATGTATATGCGTGAATTTAGTTACTTCGGGCTCAAACAAAGTCCTGTCGGGCTACCACGTACAGTCTGATACCAAAAAACCTGACGGCTACTTCTCTCGAAAATATTTTCCGAGCCCAGCTGGCCTGAGATGCAGCCATCAGGGCCGGAAGGGCCGTTTCCTGCAGTCTGGGAGGCTTCATTTTTCCAAAAATTTTCTGTATGCTATGCGCAAACCCATGGTCGCGCTCTGCTTAGATAGGAAAAAATTACTATCAAGCGGGAAATAATTTCCAGCATGCCGGGAAATGTGCATTTTTTCCAGCCCTGGTTGTTAATGGTAATTTCTCTTCTTGGAAAGAAGTTACAAGTGGAGTTCCACAGGGTTCTGTTCTTGGCCCACTTCTTTTCTTAATTTTCATCAGTGATATTGATAGCTCTCTCACATCTAGTATTAGTAAGTTCGCTGATGATACTAAGCTCTATGATAGGAAGGTTAGTGATAAGGATGATGCCTCATTACTGCAAAAAGACTTGGATAGGTTATTTTCATGGTCTCAGACTTGGCAAATGTCTTTTAATGCAGATAAGTGCAAAGTCCTTCACTTTGGTCCTAAAAATTTCAGCTATGCTTATAACATGAATGGTAGTATTCTGAGTGATGTGACTTTCGAGAAGGATCTGGGTGTACAGTACCGCCGCAAAATCTGTCACACTCCACCTTGACTTTCAACTCAACGTTCGTTGATCAACTAGTTGAAACTTTTCAATTTCAACTCGTTGTCAACGGCCCCTCCTCCTCTCTGAGCTTTCCTTTGAAGTTGCGCCCTTTGTTAATCAACATGGCTCCCTTTTCATGCACAACAAGAGGGCACAAAGGACTGGGAAATATCAATGGGGTGGTTTGCCGATCGATATCCAAGGGATTATATCCTTCACAGAAAGAAGTTTCAGGATGTGTCTTACTGCATGCTTAGACAACAATCAGCACACAGTGACTAACTGTATGTTAGCGCTAACATGTTTCCGTTTTCCTAAATTTGGGATTCCGTTTTGTTAATTTTTCATTATCCGTGATCATTCCGTTTTCTCGTCGTTTTGCGTGTTTCGTCCGTTTTTCAATAGTTAAAGAATTTGCACCATGAATTGTACGGTTTACAGTGGTCACGGGTCTTGTTAGTCTCGCGTATGTGTGTACGTGTTTCACGCCACTAAACTGTAGTATAGTAGTAGTAGTAGAGTAAGTAGACCTTGATAAACAGTAAAAGTATCCATTGTTCTCCACTTAGAGTGTTTTAAAACTGAAATTTTACAACTTCTGCTCACATTTGTAATGTTTTTTTGTCACTGCCAGTCAAAATCGCGAATTCTGTGCATTTTCCATAACGTGGAAAAATGTTGCCTTTAGACTACCAGTACTACATGTATGTGCAAGACACCTTGCGGTATATCAACTCCGGTGATGTTCGTTCGTTGTCATGCGTTTTTAAATTATTGGAAATGGAGCATACCGTACGGCAAACGTCACTTCTGAATTGCCGCAATTTTAGACCAAAAGCCATTAGGCCTACAACTGATTTGTAAAGCTTTTCAAAAAGATTTGCAGACCTAGTGGCGCCCATTTTTTGGCACCCGGGTTTTTTTGTTTTTCTTTTGAAAATCATGATGGTACTATAGGTTGATGACGGCAACTTTATTATAGGCCTAACATTGATTTTCCGCCACACTTTAAATCGCATGCATGAAAAGTTATTGAAGACAATATTTACCGACAAATTACAGTTTTATGATAACCTTATGATCAACTCCGGCTCGCTAAGACTTAAAGAGAGGTACAGTACATTCAAATAGCTCAAGTCAAAAGTTTCTAAAAAATATGAAAATCCAGGTTCCCAGAGGTCACAGCCTTAATTACAGAAAATCCCACCGGCCCCAACAACGACCAGCCATGGCCAGTTGCGAATGCGTGCTGGGCGACGTTACCTGAATACGCGCTAAACCCAAGCCCGTCCACTCTGTTTGGAAACACTCCCTTCTGCCGATTGCAAGTTGGAACAATAAATACGATGATGAAAATTTTTTTCGATTGCATCACTCCTTATTTCATTATTTTCTTGGGGCTTTTCTTTAATTCATTCATTTCCGTCATTTTATTTGTGAAATGATGTTTTTAAAGAACGATGTACCCATGTAAGAAAGTAAATATTGTATGGTCAAGTGAATTAGACTGAACTCAAGCCTAGAGATATTTAAAAAGAAAATGCATTATAACTTCCCGTTTTCGCAAGAATCAAGCCGACCGTTGTCGTGTCAATTTCATAATTCTGATTTCCGAGCAGGCGGGTCCCGCTTGTTTCTCTCCTGGATTTCTGCATAGCGTGAAATTTACGTCTTCTCTTAAAACTCTCTCAAATATTTTTCCTCGGTAGTATCGCTTAATGGTTACCCTGGTTAAAAAAGTTTATAAACAAATAATTTTACTCTTAATACTTCGAAGATACATTTGGCATCTTTTGCTAAGCATGAGCTAATGAAGTAACTTGCTGTTACATCTGAAATAATTAGAGCTTTACGATAAAGTACTTTGGAAAGGGAAAAAGGAATTCGTTCGATAGCAGATTTCCAGTAGAGCAAGGTCAAACATGGGCTCTTTATCGCACTTCGCCTGAGTCACACTGCCGCAAATCTGCGGTCTAAGTTTATGAACATGGAAGGCCACGTATTTACTTGCAAGTACAGTAAGCACTGGAAATATACCAGTTCCATTTCAACTCTCTGCTTTCTGTATGGTTTAAAACTGGGTTTCACCCCCATAAATTCGAGTGCGTATATACAGACTGAAGGAAAATCGTCGAACACGGCTTTAACCGTCAGAGTAGGACGGAATAGGACTTGACATGGAATGCTATCCTGGAATGGACATCAACTTACACTCTGCTTTGTCGAGGATTACAGCCGAGTCCTCAAAAAATGATTTTTTTACTGTAGCGGTCTACAATAAATACTGACATCGGTAATGACATAATTTCACTAAGCATATGGCACCTTTCCTTCCAAATAATCGGGGCATAAATAAAATCAAAACACACAGCATCGTTCAAAAAAAAAAAAAAAAAACACTGTTCAATGCACTAGTGAACAACCGCTAGACCAAGCCCACATCCGGCCCCTAGCTATCCTTAAATACATATTCTACAGCGATCACGCTAAGCTGCCTAAAAGATGGAGTGGGGAGGGGGTTCGTCAATTTATTTTTACTAAGTCTATATATATGACTGGAATTTCTTTTGAGTTTTATCCTTAAAAAATTCAGACTAGCTTGAAGACTTGTTCTAACAGGGAACGTGCAGGATCTATGTGGTCTGTCAGATTAATCAGGAGGTTTCAATTTACGGCAGAAAATATCTTACCGTTGGTAAAGGTCAGTATATTCCACACAAACATGGCTTGTAAAATCCATCTTAATTCCGATTAAATCCCTCTAGTCTCGTTTACAGGGGCGGATATGGCGTTATGACATGTAAGGATTGTAAGCAATCTTCTACACAATGGTCTACTAAATAAAATCGTACGTTAACAAGCGCTGTAGCCTACATACTCTGGCACCAACTGCCTATACAACGCGACACAATTTATGTAACACTTGTCTGGTGCAAATGTTGTCATCTATTGTTTTCCAAAGGTAAAAGCAGGCCCCGATCTCCCAGGGTTCAAGTTTGAGCTACTGCATCTGTCAATCATACGTGTACACTTCGCGCAGCAGGGTCAATGACCGTGTTTTTCTCACGGCGGTAGCTTTGATCGTCCTCCACGTGTAGACTGGTTGGCGCGATGTGTAGATTTCTGAGAATCTTTCCGTCATTGTGGCACCGTATGACAGGATTCGACCTTGTCCTGTATTTTCAAGCTTTATACGTAATGCATGCTCACTAAAACGATGATCATTATTAATTAAACATTGTTGGGCGTGGCTGTGGCCAAGTTATCGACAAAACCACTCGCCGACTCCCCATCAGCGGGTAACATTTTCATCATGCCAACAACGTTCACTTAAAATTTATTAAATTGGAATTTTTCATGTTGCTCGCCAAATGACGGAGTTACATTTGTCTAGTTTGAATTTCTTGAAGCCCCGACAGTAAAATGAGTGATCATGGTCTGCCTCCCAATGGGGAGCTTTATTCAAGAAAACTACTTTGTAAAATTTCGGGTGAAGAACGACTTGGGCGCTTCGTATTTTCGCAGGCCATATAGTGCAAGTTACGGCCCGCAAAATGGCCCGCTGGCCGCCTCTTAAGAACATATCGATCACAGCAACCTATTTTGTGCAAGTTCTCCCAATCCCCTCTCCCTTCCATCACCCACACAGAGTAACACATCTGCACGTTTTGAAGGACAACCTCCGAAAAGAAACGTAAGGAAAGCTGTTGCACTGGAAGGACATGAAGTTCATGTCCTTCCAGTGCAATAGCTTTCCTTATATCCTGTGCGATGTAAGGATCGCATAAAGTAATTCAGTGAATGAAAATTGCACCAGATGCTTACACTAGCTAATACTTCATCTTTACGTTTATAGCCTGTGCAGGGCTATTACTGTCTCCCCCCCCCCCGGCCCCATAGCTGAGCGTGTTGAACAGAGGTCAGGCAGTTGATTGTCTACAAAATTTAGGTATTTGGGCATTTGCCACCCGTCCAAACCAGCCGTGATTTTAAAGCACATTAGTGAAAACACCTGCACCGGGAAGGGGGGAGTAGGCACACTTCTCAGCCCACGGTCTCAACTTAGCAGTCGCTGCCGACGTAATCATCCCGTCCACTAGCCTGTGTACAAATGAGTCCAAGGACACTCTTTCCCCGTGCTACAGTGCATATAGCATTCTTACGGAAATTGTTCTGGGCGGTGTTTTGATGCACCTGCTCTTTTGTAAGGTCCCTTCGGAACATTATTTCCATTCAAAATTAAACTGAGCGGTCTTTAGATGCTGTATTTGTAACCCAAAAATGAGATCTCATAAACGTTTCATTGCAGCATTTTTGTCGATTTATTTTCACCGGTATACTACTGCGCTCTCAGCGAGTGTATAGACGGGACATCTTAGCTTTATCGCAAAAAGTACATGTACAGTACCGTACTTCCACAAAAGTTACACAATGTATTATCGGCACCATGCATGCAATGTATGCTTCCCCGCACGCGTACGCCATAACAATTTTTCGCTTGCTCGCCATGCATCGGGCCGAAAACTGCCTTCGACAGCTGAACAAGTGATGATGTCATTGGAAATTCCCGCCTACGTCCCCAAATCTAGAATTTTGATTGGCTGTACGCATGAGTCACCACCTTGAAACCGCGTGCACGTGACATTTGACTACGGTCATTGGAGGGTTAAAGGTGAAGGGATGTTCTACAAACGAAGGAATGTTCAACAACACGGCTTCACTGCGTGAGTCTGTGTATTAGGTATGGCCCGGCCCAAAACATGTTGGAACATGTGTTTCAGTGCAAATTACTGTATGTAAGCTAGCTAGACTAGCGCTGCGCCAAACGTGTTGAATGCGAAGTCTCTGATCCACAGGGACCGTCTCAGTTCCGATTTGGGACGTTCAATTGTGGCAGTTCGTAGACTAAAATTGAGATAGGGCCTTTTACGGCTGCAATAAATGGCGTGTCTCAATTCTAATCATTGCTGGCTATCCAGGCCAAGGCAAGATAGTTTGCACTTTCCAAAAACGTATATTACCGGCAAAAATTGGGTTTAGGATACTTTGCAAATGTTTACTGTTTTATAAACAGGCTAGGCCAAAGTTTTAGCAAAGGGTAATCCATGACTTAAAGAATTCCTGACGGCCGTTGCCACGAAGGTTTAGATTATAAACCAGGTGGGGGTATCAGGCTGGGATACCAAGGGGCAGACAAAGTGAGGGTGGTGAAATGTAGGGAAGGAAAGGGATTGTTTTAAATTTCTTTTTGTTGGGATCGGAAAACTCGAATGTTTGGTTCGTAAACAGGTTCACGTACCGCGTTCCTTTCTCCTTGTGCCGTTTCTACTCTCTCCATGTGTAATTTAATTGGATTATTATTTCCTTTGGACTCTGGACATCCTGTTTCATACCACGGGTAAGATTATTTTTTTTACGGTACCCCATTTGTACTTAAATAGATTTTATCATCCATCGGGGAATTGGGTATGTCTTCTTACAGTACTGGCGGACTTAAAACTAAGAAAAATTTGCCCAGCACTGTTAAGGAAAAAAGTCGCTAGTCCACAGTAACTGGAGAGAGGGCAATTGTGAAACGGTATTAACTTCATGTAAGCCAACCTCAAACTGAAGTGAATAAACACCTACTAATCCTATTCACCGTTCACTTCAGGCCATTCAGCCTATTCATCTCCCTTCAGTTGTCCATTCACCTCAGTCTGAGGTAGCCTTACATCTAGTATCTCCCCATGAAGGTATTTCTTTCCCAGGTGACATTAAGTAGGAACTGTTCCCTCAAGCACGATCAAGCGGGGTGGGTAGATGAAACATGGGACGGCGCATGTTTGAAATCTCACTCTAGTGAGCAATCTTAGTGCATAGACACAAAGGGAGAGAATGCAGGGGGTGCCGAAAGGTGAAAGGTTTGTCATTTTCGTGTATCCCCCTACTCCAAAGGAACTTTCGCCCCTTGTAAAGCTCTATTGCCGCCCTTCAGTTTTCTGACAGCGGCTTAGGTTGACGTTTACCCATGTTAGTGAACTAGTGTAACATATTCTCTATATGACAACGCCCAAGGCTTGTCAAATAGAACAAACGCAGAAGCAAAAAAAAAAAAAAAAAAAATGCACAGAACCAAAAATCCATGGACTGCAGGGAACCTTGAATCTGAGCCTGTCATGAGATTCACAAGACGTTTCCAATGGTAAAGTGTAAGAAACCATTCAAAGGATGGCTAATTGGTTAAAACGTCCCTTTGCCCAAAACGTTCCCTTTTCGCGGTTAGTCAGAAATGTCCCCTAACTGTCTAACTTGATACAAACTTTCCTGATACGTACTTGGTAAGGGGCTGACATTAAAGTAAATTTACGAATATTTTCCAAACTTCAATGAAAACTGGTCCTTACAAAAAGTGTATGTACAAACCAGAACGCAAATTTTAAGCAACTGTTATACCTTAGTCTACGAGCGCTGCACTACAGTGCAGGCTCAGCTGTTCTTGGCAGAGCAGTCGTGTACAATTCCACATCACATTATCTTATAAACCTTCAGTGTCTTATCCTTTCGTACATTTACAAACAAGTGTCCCAAGAACATTTTACGTCAAAATTCATCTCTGCTTTGTAAATAGTATTTTAAAATTTATGGGATGGTATAAATTTGAAAAAGTCAGTTATGTGCATATGTTTACTGCAGGGACGTTCTGAGGGATAGAACGTCTTTGGTGCCTACTGCTACAGCTATAGCTCGCCGGCCAGCGCCGTTGTGCTCACTCCTAAATTTGATTGAAATTTTATCATCGAGCTTATCAACTTTTGAAACAGGACCAGGTCCTGTACTCTGTATTTATCGCTCACTACAGTACAACTTCATGAAATGTGTTTCGCCGATGATACCCGTATTCCGCATCTCATTCCAAATGAACGTTTCAATTAAACAGGCAGCACGCTTTGTTAAAAGCATTATTTTGTAAGTTGCATAATTGTTTGGCATATTCATTTTTTTCATGTTCAGTGATGAAACGTCATTGAAATGAAGTTATACGGTACGTTAACAGATTCCCGTCGTGACTTTGCCCGTCTTTGGTCTGACTTTCTATTGGTCCGTGTCAATCCCGTAGCACGTAAAAAGCATTTTTCTTGAAAGACTTTCGCAAAAATCCATGGCTGTTTTACTGCGATACGGAAAACGGAGCAAGTTTAAAAATCACTGAATCCGTTAAATCACAAACTAGATAACTTTGGTCACCCAACATGCGACTCAAGTTCTCACAAACTTTACAACTTGAAACAATTCTGACTGTCATTGCAGGGAGTTGTTATATATCCAGTTCCGTGTATAGCATCAGAACAGGTAAACTTAACTGCTGAACATCGATCTTTTTAATACGACAAACTGTACAGCTCAAGAGTTTCTTGACTCATCCCTTTCTTCATTGTTCAAATAAACTTGACCATTGATGAAATAATCCGCTTACCGATACAAAAGAAGTTCTTCTGGAAGACACAATAAGGGAAAGGGACACGATGAATGGGTAAACTAGTTGAGGATTAGGGGCAACCTGGACTGACATGATTGACTTGTTGCTATGGTTCTATTGAAAATTCACAATGAAAAACTAGTTGATCAACGATCGTTGCTCAACTAACGTCCAACGCACGTTGGTGCGTTGAAAACGTGACAGACTATGCGGCGGTACTGTAGTTATTACAGGTGATTTAAAGCCATCTAGACAGTGTGCAGCTGCTGCTGCTAGGGTTAATAGGGTGCTTGTATTGATCAAGAGGAATTTCAGTAGTTTTAGTACAGAAATTGTACTAAATCTGTATAAGCAGTTGGTAAAGACCCCGCTTCAACTATGCAGCCCAGGCTTGGAGTCCCTTCTATGAAAAGGACAAGCTTCTTTTAGAGCAAGTTCAGAGGAGAGCCACTCGCCTTTTACCCGAGGTGAGACACCTACCTTATCATGTTAGACTTAAGCATCTTGGGCTTACCACCCTGGAGTTGAGAAGGATTAGGGGTGACATGCTTCAAGTGTACAAATTTCTCTCTGAAAGGAATCCTTTGTCATCTTGCAATTCTTTAAAGGTTCAATGTGATTCTCGGGTTCGAGGCCATTGTAAGAAGGTAGTTAAGTGTTTTGCAAGGCTCGACATTAGGAAGTTCAGCTTTTCTCATAGAGTTGTTTACGAGTGGAATAGTCTGCCTGAGTGGGTAGTTAACTCCACATCTGTGCACTGCTTTAAGGTTAACATTGACAAGTTCTTCCATAAGTGTGGTAGAATATAATTGTGCTGGGCTCGTTTGGTGTTGGTTGGTTCTTCTTCTAAGTTAAGGTTGTATGGACTTCAGGGCATCTTATGGGGCCTTAGCCCTCCTTTGCCCTTTAACCTGTTATGTTATGTCTGCTATTCGAACATCGACTAGCAGCCGTGCGAACAAATAGTCAGTGATCACTTATCCACATAGCAAATATATGAGCGAAGCCTCACTTATTGCATACTTTTAACTTCTCAAGCTCAAATGTATATTAAAGCATGTATTGCATACTTTCAATTCACAAGCTCTAGGCCTATACGTACGTAAGATAGGTTGCACCAAGCTCTGTATGATATGGAAAGCCACGTTGGACAAATACACCATTATTTATCTTGGTATTAATTGAAGTGGTATATATTCACACCAATCAGTGTGCAGGAAAATATACCGATATAAAATTGAATTAACCCTGACATAAACTGGAATTTATACCAGTCTTAAATATAATTTATCCCGGTATACAGGGTATAGCCAGGATGGTGAGCTCAGGTAGTCCAAATAGGCAATACTAGTGAAATTCTTACATTAAATTGTGCAAAACATATGAGGCTATCTAGGATCCAGGGAGTCCAAATGACTACTGGACTCGCTGTCTGGCCAAAGCCTTGCTGATATAAATTCGAATATCAGGGCTTGATGTAACCGCTATCCCACTGGCCCGAGGTTAGCGATTTTTGCGTTGCAATATTAAAATGCTGCACAACTGGTCCTCTGGGCCAGTTGAAATTCGCCACTGTTGAAAAGTTGCGAAGTCATCTTAAAATTGATTCAGTGAAAATTGTTTTTTATTTGGCCTACACGGCCTTGTTGAAGAATTTCAAACATTTTTGAAGCGGGGTAAAATATGTAACGGTTAAATACAGGCAACTCGAATGAATTAATGTTTTCATTTGTCCATATATAGATCTAATCACTAAAAATGATTGTAGTTCGCTGATTAAGCCTTCAAGGCTTTGTATAGAAGCATTATGTAGTGTAAATGAAGTCATCAGACCTTGTTCAAAATGTTGATTATGTAATCATTCTGAATGACCTGGAAAATAACCTAACTTATTGATATTATTTCTGTGACAGTTATTGACACATGTAGTTATGAAGGCAAATTCTTTTACATCCCCAAGGAGAGATTTCAGTCACAAAATGCATGGTTTGATCTGAAAAGCAAGCTACACGTTCTCTGATTTGATTTGTCCACTAAAAATGATTGTAGTTCACTGATCAAGCCTGTTGAAAGCAGAGATAGCAATTTCTTTCGTCAGAATTAAGAATGGAAAATAACCGAGATCAATTAAGTATGCCCAAAACATTTGCCTGACATGTGCATTAGACCCAAAACAACTATTTGCAATATAATTGCAAGCTTTAGGTGGACAGGTTTTCCCTATGGGGTATCTTTCTTCAGAGAGGCTTTGCACTTTGACCGTAGCCTAATTAATGCAAATATGTGTAGTATAATGAACCTAGCCTTCAGTACACAGGTGTAAATGTGTGCTGTGGAAGGAGTCTTCTTACAGGTAGAGCTACAGGGCTAAACACTCTGATATATGATTTCATTCCAAATGTACAAATATTTTACCAGTTCCTGGATATGTTGCGAAGCATGGAAGGGATGATTTACTGACAGGATGGCAACTTTTCTTGGCAATATTTATGGTACATTTAAGTTAAAAATTTTTATTTTATTGCCATATATATCACTGTTACGTGAAACAAACTTGAGTCTCTAAGTCGATCTAAATCTAATGGAGTTGCTGGAATATATGCCACTCTTGAATTACTGTAATGGATGTTTCTGAAACCCTGAAGAGAGGGACAAGAAGTCATAGACCCCTTACCATCCTACTAGGTGCTCATATCACTGTTACAAGGTAGTTGTACAAAATGATGCATGATTCTAAGTTGATCCAAACACATTTCGCCTGGACTGAGGACCTTCACACTCCCATGTCTCCTTTGGTGTCTAACTCTTACTCTGCAAGGTACCAGCTAATTTGGCCATAAAATTTGTCATTTTTACAGTGGGCCAGTGAAAAATTGGTAGCGATAGTAGAATTAGAAAGCTACTGGCCCTGCTGGCCAGTGAATACTTTACCCTTAAGTCGCGCTCTGAATATATACCAGTATTAATTCAAATTTATACCAGTATATATTTGAATATATACTGGTATAAATTCAAATTTTTGCCAGTATATATTCTAATTTTAAATATCAGTATATATTTGAATTAATACAGGTATATATTCAGTGTTTCTGATTGGTTGATGAAATACCATTATAAATCGAATTAATACCAGTATATATTTGAATTTATACCAGGATAAACTTTACATTTAATACTGGTATAAATCTCAATTTATAGGTATCAGGATTAATTCAATTATATACCGATAAACATTCCTGCACTCTGATTGGTGTGAATATATACCAGTATAAAATGGAACGAATACTGGTATATATTCGAATTAATACCGGGATGAATGATGGTGTATTTGTCCAACGCAGCTTTCCATTCGTACATACGTATCATTAGTCCTTAAAGAGGACCCAGCATTCTTATAGTTATACTATACAAGTAATAAGAAGGGGATTATACGATACGTTACAGTTGAAGCAGTTAAAGCGATGTTCAGTAACTAATTGGTATTCCAGCATGACCCAGAGTCCCAGACCAAACACACAAAAAAAAAAACAGTTGCGTGCTTTTCAATAATTTACTTTTTTATTTACTACTGCACTGATTTGCATTCAGTATTTCTTTGATAACCCCTAGCCTCTGGAACAGCTAGGGCTGTAAAAACAGCCAAGGGCATGCCTATTTCTGGTGAGTATGACAGGGCCTAGTTGATAAAAATTTTTCACGGTCCACCATCCAGTTGCCATGTGGACAAACAGTTAAGGATTGCTTGTCCTCATGACCACCGTGGATGCAAGCAATCACCACATACTGTCCACCGGGTTGCTAGTCAGCATGCGAATAGGCCCCACCCACGTTAGCCTACGTAGCGCCTCTGTGGCTGCCGCCCCTTTTTAGGCTTCCACCCTCAGAGCCTGCCGGCGATAGCCATAAATTCCTTTCACCGAGCCCAAAAGTTGATGAACTTAATATTCATGAGCATGAACGGCAATTGGTCTATATCCTGAGGTAGGCGGTGCTCAGTGACTCATGTGTGCGTTCCACTAACGCATAAGTTGTCCCAAATTTTCAGCTTGCTTTTTACTTAAGTTGTGTCTTCATTTTGGGGGAGTAATTGCACAATACCCAGCTCATGGAAGCTCTGTTTGGAATAATGTAAGGCTGCAGAGTCTAGGCAACTCATGTAATTCGAGAATGACTCATAAATGATAATGGCACCACTATTCTTTGGCCATGATTGAAGTGTCTTCAATTTTGCTAGGTTACCCATTAAGAGGCTACAAGGATATTCAGTCAGTAGTCAATTTGTGTTTGTGAGAATCCAAAGGGATATGCAGTAAAAATTCAGGTCCCATCACTGGGATATGTTTGCAAGAGACTGCAGGGATATGTATATCAGGGATACCAGTGAAGTTCCTTCAAAAGTGGGGTTGTGTGGCAGTGTCTACTTTTCCTTTTGACAATTTGCTGCCAAGTTCCGAATTTTTTGAAGTTTCTTTATGGGTAAATCTGACAGACCATAAAGCAAAGAGCTGTGGAAGTCAAGCCTAGAAGTAACAAAAGCATGAACTAGTATTTCACAAGTTTTATCATCAAGATACTTTTCGCAGAAGGCTGATGTTTCTTAACTGCCAGTTGGCAGATCAACAGAAAGTATCAACATGGTTTTCCATGTTCAGATTTTGATCCAAAGAAATGAGCATTGCGAAGCTGTATTCATACGGTGCTTCATACCTTATAATGTGAGATCTCTGTTTCAGGATGTAGAGTACGTACGTACGTGATAGTTATGTATATGCAAAGTCCCATGAGTACTTTCATGCTGCATACTGTAGCAGGCATGTGCAGGAAGTGTGTGCACATTTCTATGCGTAAATATATCTCGTTGTGGAAGATACAATTAACAATGGTACACACTTGTTTCCACCAGCAAAAAAAATGTCGAAGCCTGAGAATACCAAATTCGTTTCCGTATTTGGAACAAAGTGTTCATGTGTGGTGCTTAAACTCCTCTACTGCAGATCAAGGAGAAAATGTGCTGGTGGAGGAGCACAGAGATCAAGACGTATTGTCTAACATTACACTTAACAGTAACAGTACTAATGTTAGTCCTAACATTGGGCCTAATGATGGAAATCTCAGAGAAAATGATAGTTCTAGTCGTACGTCATTTTTAGAATTAATGCCTTGTTCTGGTAAAAATGTACAGCATACACAATTGACATTCATGCATACCACAACTAAACAATGTATTCAACAGCAGTGACTTGATTATCACATTGGTCATTTCTAGATCAGGTAAGCCTAAATAAAGACATATATAGCAATTAGCATGGTGGTACCTAGTCCTCAGTAAAGGCACATGTATATCTGGTCACTAAAGCTCCCTATACACTGTCCTTACAATGGCCCATTGAAAATCAGGGGTCTTCGACCAGCACAGTGATTGTCTTTTTATAGCATAGCTAGGACCTAAAGTCTTAATTTACTACTAAAACTTATCCTTTCAAAATCTTACACAAGTATTTCAGTCAAGTTTTTTGATCACTTAAAACTTCTGAAAGGGTCCAAAATGAAATGAAATCATCAACTTTGTCACTTCATAAAATTTACTGCAGTGTTTGGACTAATATTTGTAGATACGAGAATGCTGTATGTGTAGCATTGTGATGTCATGCAGAACATTTGATTACTGTTGTTCCTATACATTCACATGGCAAGTTGCCTTAGCAAAATCATTCCATAATGACATAACAATAGCTTGTTTACATATTGATGTAAACAAAATTCCTTAGCCACAGAGTAAATCCTATGGCATCAACAAGTTGCTGATTCTATTTCCAATGTTTTAGCCTTTCTAGAAGTTCTCAGTGATCAATTTGTTAGTTAGTTAGATGAGGTTTATCGTCCCAGTTTCCAACCAAGTGGTTCAAGTCGAGACAACTACAGCCTTTTTTCCAGTTGTGGCGGACTGGCTTGTTTTCCCTACTCCATTGCTTATGCTGAGCACCAAGCACAAAGGCAGTGGGTTCTATTTTTAAAGTCTTTGGTATGACCCGGCCAGGATTTGAACCCTAGACCTTCCGGCTGCAAGTCGGATGCTCTAACCACTTGGCCACTGCAGTCGGCTAATCAAAAGCATCTACCCTACTCCAGAAGATTTGAAGAAGAAAAGAAATGGTGCTAAATTAAGGTTAAAGGTCCAAAATTTTCGGTGAGATGAAAGTAAATTTCAACCAACTCACAGATGGCTTATCACCCTCCTATTTCCATAGGCGGTTGTAAGGACTGTGTATATATAGTGCAGTGAGCTGTTGGTGAACGAACATGTACACAGTCTTTTACTGAGGACTAGGTGGTGCCTACAATCTTGGACAAAACTGTTGGGACGCTTTGTCATAATATTTTTGAATCTCTGTTCCCAGGTTTTCATGAAGCCCCCGCTCCCCCTTCCAAAGTTGCGCAGAGAGAATGACTGTATGCCGTGAAAATGGTCAACTTTGTGAAGGGGAGCGGGGTGTCCCAACGAGTTTTGTCCAAGATTGTCTGAGTTTTAAGTGAGCGATTTACGAGAACAAATTCCGGTTAATTTTCCAAGCAGCTGTATTCAGTACACTTTTTAGGAGGCTTATAGGCCTGAGGATTTTAGCCAAATGAAAGTATAATTCAAAATTGTTTTAATGTGTTGTTATGTTTATTTGTTTATACTGATTTATTGTTGGTTGGCGAGATCATAATGGATAGACTGTTTCAGGGAATGCCAGGCAGAAATGTTTACGTTCCGTAACGATGTCTTTGGCAGCCATATGCGTTGCATTTTTTAGCAAATAAAAAGGAGGATGACAACTCTTCTTAAGTTGTAAGACGGAAAACAAAACAATTTCTTTCATGGATAGATCGAAGAGTCTCACTGCTATTGCAAACTAGTGGTAAGAAGGCAAGATTTTAACTGAAAGAGCACCACGGTCTACCATGAAATGTTAAAAGTAGAACTGCAAGCCAAGCTTTTTATATAACGATGGTAGATCATTAATTAGGGCTGGTTTTAGACATTTTTTGAAGCGAATTTGATGCCTATGACAAAATTTTTTCATTTTACATGAAGCTGATGATGTATCTATTATGCCTTCTTTTAGCCGACTCAATTTTTAGCTCATACCAGCATGCTGGTGTGAGCTATTGTGATCACGCGGCGTCACTCTATCTATCTATCTATCTATCTATCTATCTGTCCACACTTGTTCAAAATGCTTCTCTTCCCACACGCTTTCATGGATTTGTTTGAAACTTGGGCACAATGTTCCTTGGGTGGTGGGCCATTTGGGGTGTTCAGGAATTTTTGGTCCAAGTTCCAGTGTGGACCCTAGGGCCCATTTTATGAAATTCTACAAAATGCTTCTCCTCCTACAGATTCTCTTGTACAATGTTGATGGTTTGCCATAATGTTACTCTGTTATTGGTCCCTTCGGGGTGTTCAGGAATTTTGGGTCCAAGGCCCAAGATGGACCGTTGGGTCCATTTTGTGAAATATTGCAAAGTAATTAACTTCTTCTCTATTTAATGTTAAAAGAGAGGTAAACGCATCTCATTATAATGCTTGGTTAGTGATCTCGGTATGGTGTTCTTGAATTTTGGTCTAAGGTCCCATGTGGGCCCCAATGGCTCATTTTATGAAATTTTACAAAACACTTTTTCTCCTACAAATTGTGTTGTACAGTGTTGATGATTTGTCATAATGAAGCTCTGTTAATGGTCCTTACAAATTACTTCTCCAATTTGGGATGAAAAATACTTTTGATACCTTTCTAACCAATTTTGTGCCACCCCTCTATTTTACCAGTCTCACAAAATCACTTTACTACCTATTTTTCTCTGTGCTGCACCCTCTTTAAAACTGTCTGTGTAGAAGAGGTCAATCCTGTGCAGTTGTTTAGGTTAGTTTAAAGGGAGCTGCCTAATGGGATTTCCATTGGGTATTTCCATTATGTGTGCATTGTCAGAGCACGTGGGTGTGTTTGTCATAGTGATCCTCTGTTAATGGTCCTTTTAGGGTGTACAGAAATTTTGGGTCCAAGGCCCAATGTAGCTAGGGTCCATTTTGTGAAATATTGCAAAATGGTCACTAGTTCCTCCAGTTAATGTTAAACAGAGTTGAAGGCCTGTCATAATGATGCTTGTTTAGTGATCTTTTTATGGTGTTCTGGAAGTTTGGGTCTAAGGTCCCATATGGGCCCTATGGCCCTTTTTATGACATTTTGCAAATTGCTTACTCCTGCAGATTCTCTTGTACAATGTTGATGGTTTGTCATAATTATATTCGGGTAGTGGTACCTTCAGGGTGTTTAAAAAGTTGGGGTCCAAGGCACAAGATGGACCATAGGGTCCATTTTGTTTAGTATTGCAAGTGATTAACTTTTCCTCCAGTTAATGTTTAACAGAGTTGACGGTCTGTTATAATGATGCTTGGCTAGTGATCTGTTTCTGGTTTTGTGGAATTTTGGTCCAAAATCCCATGTGGACCCAATGGCTCTTTTATGAAGTGTGCAAAAGTGCATCTTCAGCTAAATATTCTCTTGTACAATGTTGATGGTTTGTCATAATGATACTTGAAATTTGGGGTCCAAGGCCGAAGATGGGCACTAGGGGCTTTTGCTTTCGTAAATTGTATTCATGAAACAACTTACAAAGCAAAGATAGCATGACAAATTTTTTGTGACATTCAGGAAGCTGCCATCGGGGTATGTGAGATTTGGGGTCATAAGCCATTTGACGTCATTTAAAGTCAAATGATGCTTGTACTAACAAAGACTAGAAGCCAGGGACCCTTAATTGGTTGAAGGTATGAGCTTCAGCACCATTGGTGCTCTAGTTTTACATTTTGCTTTCAAATTTGCTCTCAAAGCAAATGGTAGACCGTTTGGTTAACTTAGCCTTCACCCCCGGTCTCGTCAAATTAGCATGCATGACATATTTTCTGTATAGTTTCAGCTACTCAAATGAAAGTTACTGCATTATAAAGGTGAAATGAATATACATTCAAGTACTTTTTAACTTATTTCTGGTAAATTACTTTAATATAAAGTAATAGGCAGGATACAACACAGACTTCTGCTGAATGTTCTTTTTATTTGGTACCTGTTCAGACAGTGTGAGCCCAAAATACGTGACTATTGAAAATGTCTTCCTGAACGAGAGGACGCTTTGAACTTATTTAGCTACCTTACAATGCTTTTAGCTTCAATAGTATTACATTAACAAGAACCTCAATATGGACTCAGAATATGCTGATTATTCTCTGTTACTGTTCTCTTATACCTAAAGATAAGACACCTACCCTTTTGCGAATCAACGCAATGCAAAGAAACACTTTCTACCGTGGGCCACGAGCAGTTCTGACTTCTCGAATTTCTCAGACAATCTTGGACAAAACTGTTGGGACGCTTTGTCATAATATTTTTGAATCTCCGTTCCCAGGTTTACATGAAGCCCCCGCTCCGCCTTCCAAATTTGCGCAGAGAGAATGACTGTATG